>JABSNV010000663.1:0-21497 GCA_024085815.1 Flaveria linearis
CTTTAAAAAAGGTTACATTCTAATTCATGAACAAAGTTTATAATTAAACCAATCTAATAATAAACTAATTTCATCAAAGAAATCAATGGATGGACAAAAGTGGGCACATATCTATACCTTTCTCAAGTGATTAGAAGCTAAGAAATGATCAGGGTGAGCTTCTTGTAATCACTTTCTAGTTGTAGTGCACATATCCTATCAATCGCTACCATTGTCGCCAAAAGGAAAAGAAGATGCAAACGATTATATGATAAAAACAAGTGACATTATCACACGATAACTCGAAAGACATTTTAAAACACACAACAGATCTCCAAAACATGACCTACATCATCATACCATACCCTAACATTAACATGTACAAGCATCATCTCAAGTACCAATCAGTAAAGAAACACACACACAATGGAAAAGAAATTTACAAACCACTTGCATGTTATCATATTTCACATTGGTCCTCATCTGACCGACACGCAGTTGCAGGTCCAGGAGAACAACCCGGGTTTGCGGATCTGACCTGGCACCCGCCCCAACAGTTTGAACAAAACCTGTGATGCATCTGATAAGACGGTAGGTTGCGACCCACACCAATTAAAGAAGATGCTAGCGAGACTTCATTGAACTGCTGCTGGTGCTTTGTAAGGGCTCTAAGGTCTCCACCACGTCGCTCATAATGGTCTTGCTTTGGGTTTTGGCTTAAACAGTAGTATGCTAAGCTACAAGCTTTTTGAGCACCTCGGACTGAAATAGTCACTTTCTAATCTTGGATCAATGATTTGGAGTAATTTCTTTTTGTCGTTTAGTTTGGGTCGGCCCCCAGTCCACTAAGCTCTGTTCTTGCTTGGTCTTGTTTTGTCCACGACTTCTTTCCTGTTAATAACTCCAGAAGAACGACTCCAAAGCTGTATACAATCACTCCTCGCGGGTAAGATGTCCTGCTCAGTCAAACATCACATTCAGATAAATCTAGTCCAAGTGTCCTTACATATATGTCAATTGTTTTTCGCAGTTATTATTTGTTAACGGTTTGTTTAACCTGTAGGGGACATCGTAAAATAACACAATTTGGGACTTTGTAAGCATTGAATACACGATATTTCCTACCGATTAACTTTTATCATGTAACTGATGAGCTGAAGGTATTTTCAAGATATAAAAATCCATACCAGTCATAACATATTCAGGAGCAGCATAACCATAAGTACCCATACCCTCGTTGATACATGGGTCTCGTCTCCTTGTGGGCCAGCTTTGCAGACCAAAATCAGATAGCTTAGCTGTATAATCCTGCGATTCACAATTCTTATTACCCATAAAACAAATATCCTGAACATTATAATACAAAATAAAGGGCAGATAATTGAAAAAGTTATATACATAATTCTGAAACCACTTACCGAGTCCAACAAAATGTTAGAAGTCTTGAAGTCCCTGTATATACAGGTCGTTCAGCGTTGTGAAGGAAGGCAAGGCCTTTTGCAGCCCTAGAGCAATCATCATCCTTGTTGACCATGATAGCGGTGCACTTGTTTCTGAGTACCTCAATAAAGCACTCCAGTTAAGAAAATAGAAAATGTATGAAAGAGACAATAAAAGGCAAAGGTAACTGTTTCTGTAGCCTATTTTGCACGCTTCCAACCATATGATGTCAAGAGAAGACTAAAGCATTTGAACATAGCTGACTGATTCATAACTACTCTGCACTAAAACCACAGAACATAGCTAAGTCACAACAATATACTATTTATTATCTGCGACTCCATGCTCAGTCTTTTTTGTTCTTTTTCTTGTGGGAAAGTGGGACTGTGGGAGTGAGCAAGATAAACATACCCTCATGACAGCAAAGGAAACGTACATTACTTTTGTAAGAGGTTTTAAACATGGATAACGGTGGTAAATTGCTAGTGATAAGAATAAATAAAAACCTGCTATTCAATATATAATATTAATAATAAATAACAACCATTAAAATAGTATGCTCCTTTTGTCCCAAAATATGCAAAAACTTTTCAAAATTCCAAGTTTCTTTTTTAAAATAACAATCATACAGGATATGGGTGAGAACATTGACTATGGTCAACAGATCTTTCACATGCTAAAGTGCTTTTAGAATTTCATCAGTAATCAAAGGCTCTCCTTAAAGTATGAGCTAATTCAAATGTAAAAACTTTAATGCAACTTATATAAATAAGAGAGTGAACAACATGGTAGTGCAAGGAGCCGATAGCACAGATGACCTAAAAAGGATTAAATAACCAGCAGTAGTGTCAGAAGACAGAAAAGCTTTCGGTAACAAGGATAGAGCTAGAAGTTTATAAAAAATTCAAAATAAGGGGTCCGGTGCTTGATGATGAAAGGATAGCATAAGTTGCTATGATGCTCAACAACAAAGAGATAAAATGATGATGGCAGTACTTATTAAAATAAGAAGAAATTAAAGTATCCAACTGATGGGCGATGGCATAAAACTTGGTTACCCCATGGGCTTTCATATAGGGAGGGTGAATTTATAGTCAGTTGTAACATGAACTATTTGTAGACAAAAACATTAGTCCACATTATTTGTAAGCAAAGGAAATGGCAACTTTTTCAAAAGGTCAAAGGTAATCTCATACTATTCAAACAAAAGCGGTACCCTGGTGGCATGAAATGTAGAATCAGCAATCAGAATACGTTAAAAATCAAAAGATAATAGAAGAAGGTGGCTCTTCAATGTCTTTATTATTCTTTGTATATCTTAATTCAAACAAAGTAATCACTATCCTCCCCCCACTCACTAAACATCAAGAACCTTTCTTCCACAAGAAAGTTTTTAACAAAATCAATATATACGTGTCATGCTTGTGGACAGACTACATAAATGACAAAATTATACCAAATTCAAAATCATAGTCTATAAGATACACTAGAACTTAATGAACCAGAAAAAAGCAATTGCACTACACCAAGAGTATAGGAGGGTGGCAATGAAGCCGTCAGAACTGAAGAAAGACTGACAGCTTGAATATAATTAGAGATTTCGACTCTTGCAGTTGCGATAGTTCCTATTTACTAATTACTACACATTAATAGTACAAATACTGTTAGAAAGTCATGTTATGACCATGATAAGTATACAAGTCTCATTACAACCAGCATCTAGCATGGTGATAATGGCTACCACACACCAAACATGCAGTAACAACGCTAGAAGGCAAGGAAGAACATTCCTAAGTACGATGAATTAAGCTTTTAGAAAATATATATAAAAAAACATGAAAGGATGGCACATACTTCGAAAGAGGTGATTTTCAAGGCTTCCACGAAACATAAATTCATAAACAAGCAATCTGTGATCATCTTCACAGCAATACCCAATCAATTTCACCAAATAGGATGCCTAAGCTGACCAAGGAAATTAACTTGTCTGCCAAATGAAACAACGTTACTCACATTAATCATCTTCAGATAAACATAAAGACTAGATTATTATAAAGATAAATAAACTTACAAGCCTTCTCTATGACCTTGAAGCCCTCCTTGTTACGAACTTAACCGCAACAGGCAGCAGAGATTTGAGACCAACCCACATTCTCATCAATATAGCCCTGTAAACAGTCCCAAAACCCCCTCTCCAAGATATAATCAGACCTAAAGCTCTTAGTAATAGTTTCAAGCTCAAAACAACGTGAAGGCAATGACATGAGTATACAACAGCGAATTATTTCTCAAATCCTCAAAACATTAACATTGTTACGAGGCGTTGAAGGATCACTCAGATCCGAAATCGACCGACTATGCTTCTCTCAAACCCTGATTTCTACCAGATACCACCTGTAGCTGCTTCACAGTCCCTAATCACATCCAACACCTTAATAATAAAAAAAATGCACATCGAATTGACTTGAAACGAAGCAACAACACGCACAACACTTCAATTCACGCAACAACCAAAAGTCGACCTAGATCTGAACCTCTGAACCTAATACTGTAAAGCAACCAAATCAATACAAAAAGTAGAACCAAACTTGATGATGAGCATCTGAAACGACAGCAGATTCTTCTCGAGTGCCGCAGTTACCCATACTGTTGGAATGTAGCGGAAGTTGATGAATGTGTGAATGATCGAATCGCACAGTATCTCATTATTCGCCGGACCTCCGTACCTTCGCCGCCGTGCTCGCCGGCGCCGCCGCTGCCGGAGCTCCTTCTGCGGTGGTGATTTGCAGGTGTGATTCGTGACGGTGACGAACAGTTTCTGTCGCTCAAAGCCACCTGCTACCACCACCACCGTCCTTCGTTATCATCAACGTCAATCTATCACCCCTTTTCTTTACAATGTTATCTTTACAAAGGGGGTGGTTGGGTTTGTTACCTTATCACAAGCTTTTTTTAAAGAGTAAAATAGTAAAAAAAACATATAAAAAGTTATGAGTTTAGTAAACTTTTTTATTATTTTACAAGAGTGGATTGTATAGGAAAAGGTAGAATTTTGTATGCTTTCAATTTGAGTAAGTTTAACTTTTTCTATCCATTTAAAAGGTGGTGTAGGAAGTAAATTTTTGTATGACTAGCGTTTAGGATTCGTGGGTAGAAGATTTTTATGGTTTGGATCTGTTTTGGTGGGGTGTGGCGTTTAATCTTGGATTCCCAAGCCAGGACATAACTTAGAAGAAAAAAAACCCAATAGGGTCTGTACGTCAAAGCCTTACAAATCTATGACAGTAAAGTTGAAGACTGTCTATAGTAATAAGAATAAAACTAAGCTCTTGAGCACCTAAAATTTAAGCCACAACTCTTTAAAGAAAATTTATGTGTGTATATATATACAATATATATATACACACACACACGTATTAAGCTTAAGCTTGTAAGCATGGTGCCTCCGCTTGTGTTGCCATCGTACCCTTGTGGTATATTATGACACGACTTACAATATAAGCTAAATATGCGAACTTCCAGAGTTCTGGTGTGCCCTTTCATTCATTAGTGTGTAAACCCGTCAACTGATATAGTCGTGGCTATGGCATAGATCGTGATTCTTATTGCTATGGAGAGGAATGTTATTGAGATGGATGTGTCAAGTCAAGATGGTTTGCATTCAATTTGCTACTTGCTTGTTTGCCACTTGAAGTTTGGTTATTGTTTGATTAGGTGACAAATATTTTGTTTGACATTTCGTGTGAGTTATGCTTCTTGTGTTCTTGCTGCAAATTCTAGCTTTCAAGTATTATTAGTTTCGTTTTAAATAGGTACATTGTCGATTGTAGCTCAAGTTTATTATATACACTACACATTTGTTCTATTTGACTTTGTATGGAAACTTAATTCCATTGAAATTTCTTGATAGAGTATGAATTTAATTGGTGAAAGTGTAAGTACAAACAAGATATGCATATTATTCGTTCATATATCTTAATTTCATCATGGATTAACGTCTATTGTATATACCATTTACAAAGAGGCTTTGTATGTGTTGTTTGAAGTTTGGCATTGAAACATGTCATGTTGGTGTGGTCTTCTACTTGAAGCTACTATCGCTATCGGAAAAATATACATTTAATTATGTTTAAAATATTTACTTGATTTTAGTTGTCAACATAACTTGCAAGGATTCTTATCATGTTGTTGCCAATGACATTCATTTTGATTTACAAGAGCTTTTGAGTAATTCGTTGTCTAACTTGGACGAAATGGTTATTCGCATCTTGAAGTTTCATAAAGAGAATAATTAAAAAAAGAGAAATTATAAGTTCTATTTGATGCATCATTAATACTACGTGTGGTATACTTAAACTAACCTCTTGTTGCGTTTGTAGATAGCTAAAGACAACCGCGTAGTTGTTTAATTATATGTATAACTCACTCTACGTGTGTGTATCTTTTACAAGAAGGGCCTTGATTTTTTTATTTGCTTGGAGCTTTCAAAAATGTTAACATGTCTTGCTTAAGTTAGTAATATATTACGAGAGAGAAACAATAGCCAATATAATGTATATGTATATCAACTAGAGTATGTATTTTAGTGTGACTAGTGTGTGAATCCACGCTTTTGCACGGGTTATTAAAATTTATAACACTTGATATCGATTACTTATGATTATTATTCAAATCTGTACATATGGATAAAAGTTGTATTGACAACTCTGTTTTGGAAAAAAATAATGTTGAAACGTTGATATAATCTAGCACATCATAACATCAACTTTAGATTATAACCCTCATATTTAATATATAAGAGAAATACAATATAAGATTCAGAACCTTGATAAAATTTTGACTTTTGAGTGCTTGTATATTTTTTTGTTGATGACTTGTATATTATTACACATTATTACTTATTACTATAATTGTTTTTATTTTATAAATAACTATTAAAATTAATTTAAATACTATTACTTACTATTATATTATTATTATTATTATTATTATTATTATTATTATTATTATTATGTAAATATTGATAAATACTATTAGTTAATAATATATACTTAATTAAATAGTAAAAAACACAATGAAAAATAAAATATAATGTTATTTTAATTATTAATAAAATAATATTACTTAATGAATTAATCATAGCATTAACTCATGTATTAGGTGAAGTTTGTTAAATGAGGACAATTTCGGAACACTTGCATGTATCTATATGGAACATGGAGAGTTAAATGTTACGCTTTTGTGTAACGAAGATATGAAAGGTGAGCCAATAATGTGGGTTAAGCATATCTTATTATGAGAGTGAGGAAGAGGTGTATAATACATTCAAGATTATATTGTTTAAGGGTAACTTTATAAAATCATATACGTTAAATAAGTGAAAACTTCACGGAGAATAATCAACTTTTTAAATGTTTTATTAAATCACTCAAAGTCTTTTTGTCCTACTAAAATAACTCTATTGTCGTTTTCCAGTCATATATTATTTTGATAAATGTTTATATTTTTAAAATTAAGTCCGAGAAAAACTAAATTTATTAAGAGTTGGGATATGCTACAAAACCAACATTTCCTAAAAAGGGTGAGAAGTAATACTGGTCGTTGGATCAACTAATAAAATAGATCAATGGTTCAAAAAAACGCGGTGGCAAACATGTAAATAAGTGGAAAACTGCTAACAGGTGGAGAGGGGCAAAAAAGTAATTTGACACAATAAACCTTCTCCGACGAAAACGTCTTCAAAGTCTATTGAAAACATCTCCGATGAAAACTTCAATCATCATCTTTTCAATTCGCCAACCTTGAAAAATCTCCGACGAAAACCTCAAACGTAAGCATGGATCCCGTACCGTCGGAAACGTCTTCAAGTCTATTGAACATTCGGCAACCTCCGAAACCACAAGCATAAACTCAGAAACACTACGAAATAACTCCAATCGAAGATCAAGCACAAACAGGTAAAACTAATCAAGCATTATTGGGTCAAATATAACTATGCATTGTGTCATGATCTAGGGGTTTCATTGTGGAATTTCAACCGAGCATTATTGTGTCAAAAATCTATGAAGGTTCATTGTGTCATGGTTTGGGAAGGTTCATTGTGTCATGGTTTGGGGATTCATTGTGTCATGATTCCTGCTAATAATGTCTTTGTGAATGTCATTGTGTCATGATTGGGGATTCATTGTGTCATGCTTTGGGGATTCATTGTGTCATGATTCCTGCTTATAATGTCTTTGTGAAGGTTCATTGTGTCATGATTGGGGGTTCATTGTGTCATGGTTTGGGATTGTGTCATGCTTTGGGGATTCATTGTGTCATGATTCCTGCTAATAATGTCTTTGTGAAGGTTCATTGTGTCATGATTGGGGGTTCATTGTGTCATGTTTTTGGGGATCATTGTGTCATGATTCCTGCTAATAATGTCTTTGTGAAGGTTCATTGTGTCATGATTGGGGGTTCATTGTGTCATGGTTGGGGATTCTGTGTCATGATTCCTGCTAATAATGTCTTTGTGAAGGTTCACTGTGTCATGATTGGGGATTCATTGTGTCCATGGTTGGGGATTCATTGTGTCATATTCCTGCTAATAATGTCTTTGTGAAGGTTCATTGTGTCATGATTGGGGGTTCATTGTGTCATGCTTTGGGGATTCATTGTGTCATGATTCCTGCTATTAATGTCTTGTGAAGGTTCATTGTGTCATGATTGGGGTGTTTCAACCGAGCATAGTTTGGGATTCATTGTGTCATGAAAACATGCTATAATGGTTCATTGTGTTATGGTTTGGGAAATCATTGTGTCATGATTTGGGATCCATTGTGTCATGATTTAGGATCCATTGTGTCATTGAGGATTCATTATGTCATGATTGGGGGGTTTCAACCGAGCATGATTGTGTCAAAATCTTTTTTTGTCATGTCTTTGTGAAGGTTCATTGTGTCATGATTGAGGATTCATTGTGTCATAGTTTGGGATTCATTGTGTCATGAAAACTGCTAATAATGTGTCTTTGTGAAGGTCCAAGACGTAAAAAAAATGAAAAGAATAGCAACGAAGTATTTCACTAAATTCAAAATGACAGTTAACCCTTTAATCATTGATAGTCGTGAAGATGATTCAGTTAGTGTCTACCATAATTTCTATTAAAACGTACTTCCTTTATTAAGTTTATGATATGTTGTCTCATTCATGTTTTTGTAGATGTGCAAGATAGCATGCTGTTGAAAGATTTTGTGGTTGATATTTGGGACAAAAAACAATCTGAAAGAGAAAAGGCATTAAGCAAGAGAAAATCAACCACTGATCATGTAAGAAAAGAGAAACGCCTCAAGGTTGCTAAAGACCCAACAAAAGCGAGCTTTTTGCATACAATGGACAAAAGTTAACTTGAGATGTTCACTTAACAACTCATCAGTTTTTGGGAGAATTAACAAGAAAGCAGAAAAAGGTTCTTAAAGCAATGAGTTTTGGACCAGCTCTACTCTTGAACTTGCACACAATTCCAACTTCTTTTGGTTATTGGATTTTGAAAAACTACGATGCCAAGACAAATATATTCAACAACGGCACACGTCAATTTAAAGTAACACCACGTTTATTCATGAAGTATTTGGAATACCTATTGGTGGTGTAAAAGTTGATGAACAAGCTAAGCCTAATGCTAATGATCCAAATAAAAGAGTGAAGAAGTCAGTTTGGAGAATCTGGAGGTCTTCATCAGAAATTTTGTTGAGCATGTATCTGATAGAAAAAATGACACAAGCAGAATGTTTCAACTAAATCTTTTGGTAATTTTTTTCACTTTGTTGGGAGAGGCTATGAAAAACAACACAGTCACCAAAGATTTTACCGTCATTAACAAAAGAACCCAAATTCAGGAAGTGGATTGGTGTGATTAATATTCACTGCTTGAACAAGCAGAAACAATATGGGAAGCTGATGAAAATGGCTTATTCTGTAGTCCTCTTTGGTGCTTGCGGTAAGAGTATATTGTCTCTAAAATTAATATTACCAAATTGAATATGACACAATGAATATGACACAATTACTGTTATTATTAATTGCAGATTTTATATGCTTATGAGTTTGAGATTGTGAAGAGTTCATCTTCAATAAGCGTTGAAGTGTTTAATTTGAAATGTTTTGGATATTGAAAGAAGACTTGATGACACAATGCCTGTGGATGACACAATTTCTGAAAAAGACACAATGGCATTGGAAAAGAAAACTCAAAGGAAGGAGAAACCAAGCTGAAGTCAAAATCAAGAAAAGTTGTATTTACATATGACACAATGATCATTGTATCATTGTGTCAAATCCTATTGTGTCATTCTATTTAAATATTGTGTCATAATAATTTATATTATTCTCATTTTGACTAGGTGTGGAAAAGTAAGGGAAGATGATGTTGGACAAATGTTGAGGATATGATGGCTGAACAGAAGAGGTATGACGTTTAATTATTATAATACGCTCTCAATATTTACTTGAAAGATCATCAACTTTATTGTTTATACAACAGGAAAGGGTAAAAGAGATTAAAAAGAGCTCGAGCTGTTTGATGACCATGCAATAATGTAATGTCATTCTTAGAGAAGTCAATCAAAGATTTCCCTGGAAGCACAACAATTCAAAAAAACAAAAAGAATGGGATGTTTGGTGAACTCATATAAACCAAATCAAAGAATGACACAATTGAAGCTGAAGTTGAAGGAGCTGGAGAGGCGTTGAATCTGGAGCTGCAGCTAGAGAGGCAGTTGGATCTGGAGCTGTAGAGTTAGGAGGTTTAGAGACAGGAGCTTGTTTAGACGGAATGAGAAGATGACACAATGGCAAAGGTTGACACAATGGTAAAGGATGACACAGTGATATCTGATGACACAGTAGTGTGAATGACACAATCGCAAAGGATGACACAATGGCAAAGGGATGACATAATGTTTGAATGTCAAGAGCAAACAACCATTGACATATTGAAAATTGTTACAAAATTGAATACAGAGATTAGACAGAATGAGAGTGACACAATGGGAATTGCTGATAAACAATGAATGTGATGACTTTGATAGACCAAACTTTTGTCTATTGTCTCCCAACACAGAAGAAGATAATGTTAACAAAGAATGCGAGGTGGCAAACAAAATTGATGATGTTAACAAAAAGTTGATGATGTTTTGATAAACCAACTTTTTCTTTATTGACTCCAACACCAGAAGAAGATAATGTTGATGCTGTTAGTAAGAAGGTAGATGTGGAAAAGGAAATGATGATGTTAGTAAAGAGTTGGAAGTGCAAAACAAGGAGTTGGAGGATGACACAATGGTTCAAATTGACACAATGGAAAGGATGACACAATGGTTAAAATTGACACAATGGGAAGGATGACACAAAGGGAAAGGATGATACAATGAAGGGAGATACAATCATCTTTCAGGGAGTACTAGAAAAGCAGATTCTTTTAAAACGCTCAAAAACGGTGCTTGATGTTGATTCTATTTCACATGCACCACCAATTACATGTCCGAAACAAGATGACTTAAATATAAAAAAGAGACCAGAGAGAAAAAAGTTTCCAACAGAAGCTTTATGCTCACCATTCATACAACGACAAGTTGCAATGGCCGAAAGAAGAACAATTTCAGAAAATAACAGATCAAGTTGTCTATTGCAGGAAATGAAAAACCATGGTAAAATACTTCTATGAATAAATTTAAATTTTAATTAGTTTACTAACATTTCTTTTTGTTTTTTTTTTGCAGGGATCTTTTATTTGTATCTAAAGATTACATGACGGTGCCAAGGGTGGAATTGGAGAGTCTAAGGCCAGAATTGAAGTCATATTGATGTTATTGCTATATGGCACATATATTGAATGTCGAAGAAAAGAAAAGGCAAGAGAGTCTTATTACAGCTTTTTTGCAGTCCTCAAATGATTGTAAGTAAACTAAATGACACAATGATATTATTACACAAGTATATGGACTCGTTAACACCATGACACAATGACTTATGACACAATGAATCTTATCACACAATGATTCTATGACACATTAACACCATGACACAATAGTCTTATGACACAAGAATCTTTTGACACAATTAATACATGACACAAGAATTATATGACACAAGAAATCTTATGACACAATGAATACATGACACATGAATCTTATGACACAATGAATATATGACACATGAATCTATGACACAATGAAATTTAGACACAATGCTATATATGACATAATGAATCTTATGACACAATGATATCATTGTGTCAAGTCTTATTTAACTTATTTTATCTTATGTTGTTTGATTTACAGACGCTAATACTATATGAGAGATTATGAGGTTGTTCTTAAGGACTTCACAGAAAACATGAACAACCATTTAAAAATGAGAAGTTGGGGAAAGATATAAAGAAGTTTGATATGGTGATGCTACCAATCCTTCAAATGGGTCATATTACTTATTTGTTTCAATCTAAAAGACACAAGGACAATCTTGATTGACAACAGTGCATCTGGTGAATATGAAGCAAAGTACCTTGGTCTACCCGAGAGAGAAGTAAGTACTTAAAACCCATATAATTAATATAGCACAACGTATGCTATTTAAATATAACACAATATTGATTTTTTTTCCACAGAGAGATGTTTTTGCAGATTATCTTGCAAGTATTTCACATAGAAAAGCAAAAAAAATAAAGGAAACATCAATTGAACGGTTAAAAATGACATGGAGAACATCAAAAATGGAATTGATTGTGGAGTATTTCTCATGCGACACATGGAGATGTACCTGGGAGAAGATGTGAAGTTCTGGGATTGTGGATTCACTGATGAAAAAGATAATAAGCAGGCGGCAGAATTGGAAGACTTGCGCCGAAAGTATGCTGCAAAAATTCTATTGCATGACATAAATGAAGCAAGGTATGAAGCAAGGGATTTGGTAATAAAAGATGTGAAGAACTACATGGAGTTACCTGGTCCTAAAATTCAGCCTCCAAAAAACATCAAAAGACAGAATCTTTAAAAGGCTGACATTTGGAATGGCGTAGTTCAAAACAATGGTTCTTTGAAACAATGGTAATTTGACACAATAGTTGTTGACTGAATGGTTGTTTGAAACAATGGTAATTTGACACAATGGTAGTTGACACAATGCTTGTTGAAACAATAGTAGTTTGACACATGGTAGTTTGACACAAGTGGTAGTTTGACACAATCGTAGTTTGACACAATAGTAATTTGGTATGTTGGCATGTTGTTATATTTTGCTTTGTGTTGGCATGTTAGTATTTATTGCTATATGTTGCTTACAGTATACAATATTATTTTGGTAACATGTTGTTAATTCAAATATGACACAATTAGTATAATGACACAATGAGTCTAATGACACATGAATATGATGACACAATGAATGTAATGACACATGAATATAATGACACAATGAACATAATGACACAATGAGTATTTGACACAATGATACAATGAATATAATGACACAATGAGTATTTGACATAATGAATCTTATGACAATGAATCCTATTCTTGAATAGGCATAGAATCAATTGTTGAGCTGCTTGAAGCTTGTTTATCTTTAATGCTTTGAAGATATAAATTGCAATTGTGTATAATGTGACCAGGTTGTTTGCAAAACCACAATGTCGTAACTTTTTCCTGCTTGTTCGATGGATAACTCACGAGCAGACTTCATTCTTTTCGGCCTACCTTTTGTCTTTTGCTTAACCGGTACACGGAATTTTGCTTCATTTCGTTCGCTCCCTCCAGTTAACTCTGCAAACCTATCTCTCCTGCTTGGAGGTGGGGTGACCATTTGAACTTCATCAGCCTTAGACTTGTAACTATTCAAATAATCATATAAAAACACAACTCGTCTTTGTTCGTAACCATTTATTAACAATATAATCATTGGCACTCCTAATATCACGAACCACATCTTCTATAAAATGCCAGTTGTTGTCACAACCAGGAAGTATAAAATCAGATCTGAGAGAAGTATTTGGCGCAGCTTCCCTTGTCCAACGCTTAAGAACATACATTTTTGGATACTCTTAATATCACAAAGCCGAAGAACATAGAAAATATGACTACATATCAACCCCAAACTGTTCAAACCTATTGCAACTGCATGATATGGTCAAATCTTCCTTTCGAAACATAACCTACAACAAAATACACAATTACATTTAACGTGACACAATGAACCTCAACAAAAGACACATTATAAGCAGCTTTCATGACACAATGAATCCCCAATAATGACACAATGAACCTTCACAAAAGAACATTATAGCAGCTTTCATGACACAGTGAATCCCCAAACCATGACACAATGAATACCCAAACCATGACACAATGAATCCCAAATCATGACACAATGAACCTTCACAAAGACATATTATAAGCAGCTTTCATGACACAATGAATCCCCAATCATGACACAATGAACCTTCACAAAAAGATGTGTTGGGTCATGATAAGGCTGTGGTGCAACCAAAACCACTTCACATAGTCATTTTTTGGTACTACATTCAAGGGCTTCCGAAGCTGAGCATGAGATCTTCTGAGAGTCTGAAGAAAAAAAGCTGAAGATATCAGCTGAAGGCAACAGCTGAAGTCAACAGCTGAAGTCAACAGCTGAAGGCAACAGCTGAAGTCAACAGATGAAGGCAACAGCTGAAGTCAACAGCTAAAGGCAAAGCTGAAGTCAACAGCTGAAGACTATCTTCGAAGACCAAGTCTGAGCTTCCGAAGACAAAGTCTGATGAAAGAGCTGAAGACAAATTCTGAGCTTCCGAAGACAAAGTCTGATGGAAGAGTGAAGACAAAGTCTGAACTTTCAAAGACAAAGTCTGATGAAAGAGCTGAAGACAAAGTCTGCTTCCGAAGACAAAGAAGACTCCAAGCCTCGGAAGAAGCAGTCTTTCGAAGTATATAGTGGCTTCGGAAGAAGTATTCTTCTGAAGCATTTTATCCTTCGGAAGACAATTGCTATGACCAGCAGATAAAAGTATGGTCCCTGACAGTCCGCTGCAGACCTCTGATAACACATGGCATCCTAAAGAGCCATGTTTGACCATACTTTATTATACTGTTCACCTTTTATGATATACAAGTTACCAACTTTAGTGGTGACAAAAGGTAAGTCAGGGACATGTCCTGACTACCAACTCTCAGGCAAAATGTCTGAAAGACTCACCTAGAGTCTGTAGTATAGATGTAAGGTTAGAGGTGTCCAGCTGGTATCAAAGTATATCGGCTGTAGGTAGTAGGTAGTATTATATCTTCTCCATGTAACTCATTAGATAAGTGATTTGAGTCCAAGTCTTGTAATCCTTTGAGTTGAGAAGCAATATATAAAAGTACCTTGAAAATTTACTTCATGTGTTAATTTCTTACTGCTTCTTACTGTTATATTGTGATAAACTCTTCATAGAATGCTTGCTGAGTGTTTCACAGTGAGTTGAGAGAAAAACCACCATAATCGATCCTGCAATTGGTATCAGAGCTCCAGGCTCTTGATTGTGAGATCTTACCATCCAAATCAACGTTTTTTCACTCCTCACCATTAACCACTCACTCAAATGGCCGCTCTCTCCAAGGCTGTGATATGGAAACTGGCACCATGACCAAGTCCCCATGATCCACCTGAAGACTTTGACACATGGTGTATCAGAATGGAAGGGTTCATCAAGTGTCAAGATTCAAGGATGTGGGACTCCATTGTCAATGGTCCTTTCATACCAAGCACTACTTTGCTACTGGTAATCGTATCATTCCAAAAGATGTTGATGATTACTCAGAAGAAGATAGGAAGAGAATAGAGCTAGATCAAGGGCTATGACTTCCTCACAAACTGCTCTCCCCAACTCGTCTATAGAGGCTTCAAGAAGTGCAAGACTGCTAAAGATTATGGGAAGCATTGAAGCTGATGTATGAAGGATCCAAGGAAACCTAAGAGAACAAGAAGGATCTCTTGAAGCAGCAGTCTGAGAACTTTACTTTCAAGGCTGGTGAGACCTTGACTCAACAATACTTCAGATTGTTGAGATAGTAGATACTCTGGTGGATATTGGAGTAGCTCTTGAGAATAGAGACATAGTTAGGAAGTTCTGTTTCCTTCCTAAACTATGGACACACTACTGTGTTGTGTAATCAAGAGAACTTCGGACCTTAAGACTCTTACTCTCACAGAGTGTATGGTATCCAAGTGCATTCCAGATGGAGATGAACATGCAGAACTCCTCTGATCACTCCAATAACCAACTAAGTTCAGCCCTTCATGTGGTTGAAAGGGAAATCATAGAACCACAACATCAGTTGCTATGTTACTCTGACAACTCACACAGTGGACCCTACATTACTCTACCTGAGACTCCAAAGTCTCAAAAAGTTCAACACAACTCCTTCAGGATAGTTGTGCCTTGTCTCTGGAAGTGGACACTCTGGTGATTTTCAATACTGCTTTGATGATCTTGAGTGCTTCAGTCCAGATGATGTGGAGTATGGGGACATGTCCAACAGATGGCTCTTTTAACTTACAGAGCGAAGAAGTTCTTCAAGAGAACTGGAAGGCAATTCCCTCAAAAACAGTCAACAACAGCAAGTTTGGGTTTGATAAGAGCAAAGCAAAGTGTTACAACTGCAACCAACTTGGTCACTTTGCTAGGGAATGCAAGGCTCCCAAGAACAACCTGGGAAACCTACAGGCCTCGAACATCCCACTGCTTCAAAGCATGAAGAGAAGTCAACTGAAACAGCTGCTGTAGCTCAAGAAGTTGACTGGAGCTTCATGGTACAGGATGTGACTCCACGCTCAAGCACTCATGGCCGGAACAGATGATGATCAGGTATATGAACATCTTTTACTGCTGCCTGTATTGCTAAGTTAAACTTTATAAGGATTACATTTCGGAAATCATCTGAGGTTGAGTCTTTAAATATGCTAAAATCTGATTTTAAGAGAGCTGATCTGACTATCAAAAGAAAATTGAAGAGTTAGAGAAAACTGTGTCTCTTTTAAAACATGAAAAGACCAACTATAAGACTCAAATCAAAGATCTGATATCCAAACTATCTAAAAGTCCAAGCCCCGTTAGTCACTACTGAGGCTCAGGCCAGGAAGCAAGCTATTGCTGAGCAAAGCTTCCAAACTATTCTTGCATCAACCTCTCATCAAAATGTTTTATCAAAATAAAAAGGGTTGGGAACCAATGAAATAGCCCACCACACTCTTATGAGTCTATTAGACTACCTAGATGTGGTATGAAGAGCAAGAGGTTCCAACTGCTGACCCTTCTCCATGGAACAAAGGATGAGGTAAAAATAGTAGCCCACCACAGGGAGAAACAGGAGGATACACTCATCTCCACCTGTGAAGACCAAATCCTAACCACCAAGGCAAGAAGAAGCAGAGCTAAAGCTCTAGAAGGACTGCCAAGAAGGTTGTAGAGTCCAAGCTTAGAAGACCCAAACCCAAAGCAAAAGTGGTCTTCATTTCTGTCGGATTCCAAGTGGTAGGTATTCCTGATTCAGGAAAGGAGTGTAGTACCAGCACTCCTGTCCTACCAAAGGATCAGAAGTTGAAAGGGAAAGTTGCTGATGAAGAAAAGAAATCCAAGAAGAAACAACCTGCAAGTTCCAGAAGGCTAGCATTGCATGCATAATGTGTGGTCTGCAAACCACATGGCTAAAGATTGTTACTACAATCCAGCAAGCACACATTATGCAAATAATGCTAGAAGAGAAGGAGTCAGAGAAGGTTTCTCAGTTGGACCATCTCAAAACGGTCTAAATGATGAAGAAGGGAAAGTTGGTCTCGGAAGCCAATTGCTTTCGAAGAAGAAACTACTTCTTCCGAAGGGAAAATGGCTTCGGAAGCCAAAGCCTCTAAGGTTCGGAAGAACAAGAAGGATCCCTTGAAACCTTCTCAGAAGAAGACTACTTCGGAAGAAAATGTGATGAGGCTTCTTCCGAAAAGAAAGAAGCTTCGGAAGAAGACCATGCTGCAAAAGCTTCAACAAGCTCATCTCAAAGATCAAAAAGGGATGGTTGGAAGATCAAAGAAGATGCTGCAGCCCAAACCTCTTTTCATGACCTCTATTGAACCCTAATGCATATCCTTTGGTTCAATTATGTCACTCTCTTTGGAAGAGCCCAAGACCTGCAAGGCTTGGGCTTCCAAACAAAAACTAACATCTCATCTTATGTGCAGAGGACGTCATTTGACAAGAACAACAATGTCTAGATTGTAGATAGTGGATGCTCCAGGCACATGACAGGGAACAGATCTCTCCTTCAACAATTCCAGAACTTTGATGGAGGGCCTGTCCAATTTGGAGGTGAGGCCGGAGGATATATTTCTGGCAGAGGAAGTATATCCAATGGCAGAATAAACATTGACAAAGTTCACTTTGTCAAACAGCTTGAACACAATCTGTTAAGTGTTTCTCAATTCTGTGACCAGAAGCATCAGATGCTTTCCACAGAACATGAGTGCATTATCCTCAAAACAGGGATGACAATTCCTCCGGAATTGGTGCTTCTTAGATCTCCCAGGAAAGGGGTTATGTACAAGCTGGATATGAACAATGCTTCTCCTATGGGTGAAGTATCATGCTTTCTTTCCAAAGCTGATAGTGATGAGTCAACACTATGGCATAAACGCATGTGTCATGTGAATTTTAAAACAATGAATAAATTGGCTAAAATAACTTGGTACATGGTTTGCCTAAAAAGGAATTTTTCTGCAAAGATAACTGTGTTGCATGCCTGAAAGGGAAACAACACAGATCATCTCATAAATCCAAATGTGTTAACTCTATCACTACTCCATACACTTATTGCACATGGATCTCTTTGGACCCACAAGTATAATGAGCATTGAAGGAAATCATACTGCCTTGTGTGTTGATGATTTTACAAGATTTACATGGTATTCTTTTTAAAAAGTAAAGATATAACTGCTGAAACTTTAAAATCTTTTATTCTTAAATAGAAAATCAAATTGAGCACAAGGTTAAGATCATAGAAGTGATCAAGGACTGAGTTAAGGACTTTGTTCTTGACTCATTCTTGACTCAAAAGGGATTGCCAGACAATATAGTGCTCCCAGAACTCTTCAACAAAACGGTGTTGCTGAGAGGAGGAACAGGACACTATTGAGGCTGCTCGAACCATGTTAGCTGATTCAAAGCTGCCTCTAACATTCTGGGTAGAGGCAGTCAGCACTACATGCTATGTGCAGAACAGGGTTTTGTAGTTAAGCCCAATGGAAAAATCCCTTATGAGTTATGGAACAAGAGGCCACCGTTCATTGGCTTTCTAAGGTCCTTTGGCTGTAGGTGTACCATACTTAACACAAAGGACAACTTAGCAAAGTTTGCTGAGAAGTGGATGATGCTATCTTTGTTGGATACTCTTCTAGCTCCAAGCTATAGAGTATACAACATCAAGAATCAACAATTGAGGAGTCATCCAATATAGTTGTTAATGAGCACACTCCTTGTGTTAGGGGAATGGACCTGAGTTATCTTTGATTTAGAATTGTTTCCAAACTATTCTAAACAATCTTGTGAGAATGTGTCAGCTGGAACAGGTGCTCAAGGTGATGCTGATACTGATGCAGATCAACTATTTGAGCTTCCAGACCTCTTCTAAATTCTCCAAGAGCTGAAAGGCAACAAGCTTCAACCATTCACAGATCTGATAGTGTAACTATCTCCAGGAATAGTGAAGCTTCACAAGTGAATCACTTGATCAACCTCAAAGCTCTTCAGGTGATCCACTACAACACCAGGTTGAGGGAAGTAGTATTCTGAAGGAACAGGCAACTGTTAAACTACTTCACAACCAACCATTGATGATGTTTCTCAATCATTCAATCAGTCTCATTGAATGACTTTGAAACAGCAGTTGGACAGAGTAATCCAGCTCCTGATCAAAATATGTCCAATCTGGACTTATCTCTGCAACTGGAAGTGATTCCTCGCTTAGGATTCACAACACTCATCCAACTGAGAACATCATAGGGAATGTCTCTGAGGGTGTGAGAACAAGAGGACAAACTCATCATGGGAATGTCTGCTAGTACTCGCTCTTGTCTCAGATGGAGCCAAAGAAGGTGGAAGATGCCTTAAAGGATAGTAGTTGGGTTGAATCGATGCAGGAGGAGCTGCTTCAATTCAGAAGACAAAAGGTCTGGAATCTATGCCCACTACCATCTGGTCAGTACCCATAGGCACTAAATGGGTGTTCAGGAACAAGAAAGATGATAGAGGCTTGATTATCAAGAAAGGCAAGTAGTAGTTCAAGGATCACCTAGGAGGAAGGAATTGATTTATACTGATGTCTTTGCACCTGTTGCAAGACTTGAGGCAGTTAGGATCTTCCTTGCTATACTGCATCCAAGAACTTCACAGTCTACCACTTGATGTCAAGTGTGCTTTTCTATATGGGGATATAGATAGGGAAATCTATGTATGTCAACCTCTAGGATGAAGACCCACAGCACCCCAACTATGTGTGCAAACTGGAGATAAAGCTCTATGGCTGCACCCAAGCACCTAGGCTGTGGTATGAGACCTTGTCTCAGTTTCTCCTGAAGAATGGATACACTAGAGGTACTGATATGTGAAAAATTACACATGTTAAGAATACTATCTTTTCCTATTTTAAGTGATTTTTGTTTCAAATTAATCTTTAGCGATACTTAATTGTGATTAATTTGATTTTTGTAGCTTCGAATGGTGGTTTGATGATTTCAAAAGAAAAAGCCAAGGAATTCATGAAGAGTTTGGGAGTTTAGAAGCTGTCATGGCCATGACAGGAGCTGTCAAGACCATAAACAAGCTGCAGACCCCCTTTTTGAGCGCAATATGGCCATGACAAACTGGGTCATGGCATGACACGCATCAGGCCCCCTTTTTAACCCCTTCTTCTTCTTCTTCTTCATTTAGGGGAGACGATTTTTGAAGATCAAACCCTAGTTTTTCTTCATCTTTGAAGGAGATTTGAAGGAAAGTTCTCAAGAGTTCAAGAGAGGTTAAAGATCAAGCATTTCAAAGAAAGATTCAACTTCACACAACCCTCCTCACTCATCTTTGGTTTGAAAATCTCTAGACCTAACATGTTTCTTCCTCTATGAGTTTGGTTGTGACTTTTGTAAGCCTCATGGGCTAAATACTCTTAATCACTTAGATTAGATGAGCTTAGCATACTTTGACATTTGTATGAAACCTTGGTGGTGTTTATGTCAATGCTCATTACAAAGCTATGAATGTCCTTTATGGTGGTGTGTTCTTATTTAACTTGATGAAATATTGAACTTGTGGGGTGTTGCAACCACATTAGTTGGAAAACCATGTGTGTTGGAACATTTATTCATGAATTGCATAACCTAGTATGTAGTTATGGCATGTGACTAGAAAATAGGAATGAAAATGGTTGAATATCAGTAAAAGTTGAACAAGTATGCATCCTTATACATGTGTTTGAAAAATCATTGTGTTTGTTATGAATACCTCCTAACTTTCTGTTATGTAAACCATAGATCATGCACAAATTTATGGTTCATAATTCATGTTAGGATATTCATATATATAGTATTGTGACATTACGTGAATTGAGGTGGTTGCCACGTGTTCCTCGTGTTAACTTTCCAAGATTTGTGGGTTTGGTATCCTTGACGGGAGTCCAAATCATAATTAACATGATCATAATATCATTAGTTCTTCATGGCATAACTTTAGTGGCTATTGTGTGGTTATCGTCTTAGCTTTCCAAAGAGTTATATAATTAGATAACTTTGACAAGAGTCTAGTTTATATCCATTTTCATGGGTAGAAATGATCTCACCATAGGTTCATACATGTCGTCATTATTTTGTCTAAGCGGATTCAAAGTCTAAGTGATACCTTCCTCTGATTTGTTTCTTCATCTTTATCTACTTCTTCAATTAGTTAATTGTTAGTTAAATTAGTTAACGATAATATTCATAAATCCTCTTTCATCGCTAGATAATGTAAAGACTTAGTTCAGGACTCTCTGTCC
>JABSNV010000818.1:0-112104 GCA_024085815.1 Flaveria linearis
TAAAAATGAATTTCAGAAAGTAGTTAAGTTGTTTTAAAATTTTAATGTTTGTAAAACATTTTTAAAATTTTTAGAATTTTTTTCAGAATTTTAAAGGCTTAAAACAACCAAAAAAATAATTGGAGGTGGCGGGTCTCGAACCCGCGACCTTCTGTTTGAGGGGAAGCATGGAACCGGTGAACCAAGGCCTTAGCCGCGGTTATGATCCGGTTTTATTTCTTTTATACACTGTTTCAGATTCTCCCAAATCAAACATAACCCTAGATTTGATTTCCCTCCAATTGAACCCGATTCGATGTTGTTAACCATCGAATTTATGGGGCTTTTATTCCCTTGAAAAATCGAGTAGATTAATGCTTTCAATTACCTGATTGAGTACTTAATTCGATTATGAATAGATGAAGAACAGCCGCGGTCGATGTGAAGATCGATGAGTGGCCAATCTTGATGAAAATCCAATTAACTTCACAGAAAGCTTCGCATGATGATGAAGATCCAAAGCCCTCTGTTAATTCGGGTTAATAGTGTTTGGAACAGGGTTCTCGACTAAGTTGCAGGTCGCGATAAAGATGAGGATCAATTCGATGGTGTGTGTGTTTTCAGATGAAATTGAGAGTACAGGTAGGTTCGGATGTGAGAAATGTTTGATATATGAATTCAATTTGTTTATTACAAGTGTTTGAGTGGGTTCTTTGTCGGTTTAGAATCCGAGAATAAAGTGAAGAATTTAGCCGTTTATTTGACTAATCAACACGTTTTGTGTTTGAATTCAACATAGATTGGATCCAATGAAACTTTCGGTGTGATTGTGGGTTCAAATTGGAATAATTTGACTGCTTTTTGGTTGGGGATATGTGAGTTCGATGTGTTTGCTTTGGATTCGATTTTACAGATGATAGTGGTGTTTAATAGTTGCCTTAGGTTCGAATCTAGTCCACGAGGGTATTGGAACCGGTTTTGCGAGTTGAAATGATGAAATTTTAGTGTTTTCGGCCTCGCCGGAGTTTGGCCGGAATCTCGCCGGCGAGTCGCCGGAAAAACGGGGGTGGGAAGCGGGTTTAAAAAAATTACAGAAATGGTCCCTGCGAATTCAAACTTAATATTTTATGTCTTAAATTTTGGTTTTAAGTTTCAGAATTTGCATAATCACCCCCTGGACTTATATATTCAATTTTAATACATGCTTATATATATATATATATATGTATATATATAATATATATATATATATATATATATAATTATATAATTATTTTTACTAATTATTAATAGTAGTATTTTTTTTATTATTATTATCATTATTATTATTATTATTATTTTTGTCAAAACTTCATAATTACTAATATAATTTTATAATATAATTTTTTATAAAATCATATTAATAACTATATGTAATGTGAATTAATGACACATCAATACGTTTTAAATGAATAGATTTCATTTACTGATATAACGAGTTCGGTTACAATTTCAAATGGGTCGGATGTTACATTTGTTATTTGATTTGTTTTGTTTACTCGTTTTTGTTTTATTTGTTTTATTTCGTTGTTACGCTTGGTGTTTTTCAGTGTGCAGGTGACATATTGCATGCATACTCGATACTCGGGTAGGAAATCACCATTGGTATTCGATCCAGAGATAGAGAAATCAGCAAGGTATAATCGTGTTCTGCATCGATCAGGGCTACCAACTACATCAATTTCACAAGCCTTTGATCAAGCAGCTAGCAACTCATCTGATTCAACTGAAATGGAAAACCCAAACAACCCACCACCTCAAAATCCAAAACCCCTTCCAACAACCAAAACCAAAACCCAATTCCACCACCTCCACCTATAACAACCGTCATAACAACCTGAATCAACCACCACCCAATAATAATGTGAATCAAATAACCCCAATCAAGGAGATGATTTTGATCATGTCAGCATGCATAGTGTTCACACGGGTGATGAAGATTATGAAGACGAATGGAACAACAATGAAGAACTTTATAATGATGCAAATTATAATGCTTGGGATGGAAATCTTGGTGGCGGTGATGGATACAACGGAAATAACAATTGGGGGAATGATCAACATGGATGGAATGCACCACCTATCAATCAACAACGGGGCAGGGTCAATAATAATGTCAATCATCCAAGATGGCCTCGAAGAGCTCATGTACAAGGTGTGGATAGCCATTTTAGACCGGCTATTTCTGAAAATCCAAACCTATTGCACCTCCAAATCGTAGAGGAAGAGCTTTTGATGTACGCCCTCATTATCTCACCATTCTTCCTGCGTTTAGGCACTGCCACAGAAGAACCGTATGTGCATCTTGCTGAATTTGATGCAATATGCAGCACTATTGATGGGACCATTTTACACCAGATGAAGTAAGGCTTCGACTGTTCCAATTTACTTTGAAAGATAGAGCTAAACAATGGCTCACGTTGCCCGATAATAGTATTCACACATGGCAAGAAATGCAACAAATCTTTCTGGATGAATACTATTCTAT
This sequence comes from Flaveria linearis, assembly GCA_024085815.1. Lineage (NCBI taxonomy): Eukaryota > Viridiplantae > Streptophyta > Magnoliopsida > Asterales > Asteraceae > Flaveria > Flaveria linearis. The sequence continues at coordinate 2,507 of JABSNV010000818.1, forward strand.
GGTAAAACCAGTGATGCAAGAGATGCTATTCGCTCTTTTCAACAACAATTCGGAGAACAATTTCATGAAGCATTCATAAGGTTTAAAGAATTGATCTGTATGTGCCCATATCATGGAATTGCACGTTGGATTGATTAAGGCTTTTTCGGATGGATTGACCAATGAGGAGAGAAAGTATTTGTATTCTACAAGCAATGGCACATTTCTTTCTAACCATGAAGATGCAGATGGGAAATTTTAAAAAGAATGTGTAGAAACTCCAAAGCACAAGCTTCTGCTAGTAGGCGGTCAAAATCTACTTCAGTGAGGTCAACCACGGTTGATTATGAGACTAAAGACAGATTGCGTCATTGAAGAAACAGTTAGCAAAGCTAGGAAGAACAGGTCTGAAGGAGGTTGCAAATGTAGGATATGATGTATGTGAAGAATGTGGTGAAATGGGTCATAGTGGTGATTCATGTCCAGTGGTAATGGGAAGAGAGTGAGGAAGTTAATCAAGTCTATGGAGATAGAAAGCAATTTGACATGAATTCCAACACTTATCATCCTGGATTGAGGAATCATCCAAATTTAAAGTATGGTAATGCTTCAAATCAAATGAATCCTAACTTTCAAGGCAATAATCAAGGTGGTCAATCATATCAAAACCGAACACAAGGGACTTACAATCCAAGTGGTTATCCAGAACCTCGTATTCTCAAGGAATCAATCATGTGAGCTACAACCATGCGAGTCAACAAGAGTCTACAAATGCAAAGTTGGATGCTTTGATGAACATTATGAAAGAGAATATGCAAGAGATTAAGCGGGAAAATGAAATCAGAGATAAATCTTATGAGGCTTTGAATAAACAAGTGGCCCAACTTGCTGAGGATGTTACCCAAATTAAAAGGAATCCCGGGAATTACCAAATGACGCCACTATTAACCGCAACATCAAGGGCCAACCACGAAGAACATGAGAAATGTTCATATTAATTCGGTTAGTACCCTTCCTAACTCTAAAATTTTAATGATAACTTTACTTTTGTTGCACAAGTTGTAGGTAAGGAAGATGAAGATGATGTAGTGGAAGAGAGACCCAGGAACACCTATCATTTCAATCAAAGTGGGGAAACTGAAGATAAAAAGAGCACTCTTAGATTACGGAGCAGGTGTTAGTATTTTACCTGGTACGTTATATGATCAGTATGACTTCGGTCCTTTAGAGAAAGTAGACACCACTGTGGTGTTAGCTAACTTGACCCAGAAACGTCCTCGGGGGATGGTAAAGAATGTGATAATCAAGTTGGGAGAATTTTACTACCCCGTGGACTTTATGGTGCCTGATTATGCACTAGTGAGGACAAATGAGCAACTGAAGGTCATATTGGGTCGACCATTTTTAGCAACTGCCAATGCTCAAATCAATTGTCGAGATGGAACAATTGAAATGACTTAGGAAACTCGTAAGTTATGTTTTTGATGTATTTTCCAAGTCGGTTAATTATTTTGTTAATGATGAAGTTTTTGTGCCAGATATGACTAACGTGTGTGTTCCTACTTACATCATATGTAGCATGAACACCAATTTTGAGAATGGTTTTGAGTATGATAGGGTTAAGCATGTCGACTTGAAGGAATTGATGAATTTAAAAGAAGAGAAAGAGCCAATTATGATGATAAAAATAAAAGATGAGAAGCCTAAAATGAAGAAAAAAGTTGGCGGTCCACTTGATCCTATAAAAGACAGAGTTGAGGCATTTGTTTGGGCCACAATGTGATCTAGTTGAAGACCCACCAGATTATTTGAAGAATACCAGAGTCAAGCATCCTACTCGACCACCATGAGTAGTCGCAGGTACGGTCTGGCTGAAGACCTAAAACTTAGCGCTAATCGGGAGGCAACCCGAAATTGATTTGTTCATTTAGTTTTAGTTTGTTTTTTTGTGTTTTTTTGTTTATTTGTTTTTCATCTTTCAGCACCGGATGCAAATATTCAAGTGTGGGGAAGCTCATGGATCTTTAGGAGCATAAAGGAATGTGTGTTTGGGCGGCTTTACTTATCTGAGTTGACCCACAACCACCATATATTGCTTATGAGGAACCTTTTATCATCTATGATCAGGTCCATGTACTTTTTTCCGTACCTAAAGCTTTGCTAGTTCGGTGTCATTTAGTACAATCATGGTAGGCATAACGCGTATTTGAAAAGTTAGCCTTGTAACTTCACTTGGGAAAAGGTTAGGATGTTTGATAGTACCCTTGTTCATACAATAATTTTAAAATTTACATTGAGGATAATGTAAGGTTTAAGTGTGGGGATGAGGGAAAAGAAAATTTGATTGACAAAAGCTTTCAAAATGCCTCTAAAGCGACTTATTTATGCATGAAAGCTTAATACTATCAATGTAAATCGTGAAAGTATGTTTGACCAGTGCATAAGCAAAGGTCCTTAGTCATGGCTATCTTACTAGAAAAAAGCAATTTATGAGAATTGATAGAGATGTTTAATCGGGGTAACAAGCCAGATAGTGGACTTTTATGCATGTTTTCGTAGCCTTAACTTGTTTACCATCGATATTTGTGAGGATTGAGCCTATACATGAGCTTAGAACATCAGTAGGTTATTTGCTCATTTTTATTCATGTGTGTTTACCAGAATGATTGCATTATTCTAGAACTTGCACAATTGATACGTTTTAAGATCATGAACCAAAATGTTGCAATATATGATTAAGGCATTAGGATAAACTTTGTTTGATTAGCCTTCTAATTGTATTATCCTACCCTAAAATGATCCTCTAGTCGCCAGTTTGAGCCCCTAACCTTTTTAATTGTTTAAACCCGAATCAACCCATTAGCCTTTTCAAACCTTTTACCTTTTAAGCCCGTGTGATGAAATCTGATAAGTATTGCTTGAATTTTTGATATAATTTAGTTAGAAGCAGTGAAGTGTTTAGATACAATCATCATGCAAAAAAAAAAAAAGAAAGAAAAGAAAAAAAAAAGAAAGAAAAAAATGAGTCAATAATGGGTCAAAATGACCACAATATCAATGTCATGTTTCAGTGGTAATAAATTGTGAAAATGGGTCAACTTACCCAAATTCATTGTGTAGTATTGCTTCATTGTTCAGTACGTTTTAATATTATTATTTGGATTTCATCACCTTTAGCCACTTTAAATTCTACATCCTCACCCAGATCCTAAGCCTTACATTACAACCCTACAGAGACCTTTTGATGTGTGCATGGTTTGGGTTAATTGGTGGAGTTGCGATCATTATGCAAGCTTATGGTAATTATGAGTCGTTTTTGGTCGAGAGTACTATATTGATATTCTAGTACACCTTTGCTAGCTAGACTAGATACTAAATCGAGAGGAGTGAAACTAGTGAGAGGTGTGAATACATGCATAGGGAAGACTAGAAAGCTTGTTGGGCTTGGTTAGATAGATCATATTTCAAATAGTAATATCTTTTCTTACAAATCTATAGCTTGATATATGAAACTGTGAGTTGGGTATGACTTGGGACCTTAGCTAACAGAAGGTGAATACATGGCTGGATCGTATTTGTCTAATGATAGTTGTAGTGTTATAAGCAAGTTTGCTTGGGGGCAATCAAATGATAAGTGTGGGGATGTGATGCGTTCATGTTTGTATATGTTTTAAGTGTTTAAATGTATGCGTTTAACATGCTTTTTATATCGAGCGTAATCACTTTGTGTTAGGTTTGAATTGTAGGTGTGGGAAGCTTAAATGATGTATTCAAGGGGTGCACGAAGATTGGATGATATATAGATGAAAAGAGATGAAGAAAATGAAGAAATTGGTGCAAAATGAGCATACGACGTAACTTACGTCCTAAAGGAAGTAAGCTACGTCCTTTCTAGAAATGACAATTTTTGGACGTAAGACAAAGGCTAACCACGTATATCATGAGGGAGGACGTAACTTACGTCCATAGGGACGTAGCTTACGTCGTGTTCCCGGATTTGACCAAAATCTTTGGATTTTGACCATATTTATGAAGGAAAATTAATTCTAAAAACCCTAATTCGCATTGGGAGCAAGAAGGGACGAACTTTGGTGATTCTTGAGGTTTCTTGGACTTCTCTAACTCCTTTCGATTCATTCAATCATGTTCCAATCAAATCTCGTTGTTGAATTCATGAAGATGCAAGGCTAAACTTCACGTGATCTACCTCGGGTGCTAGGGTTTGTATTCTTAGGTTTTTGTTTATGTTCAAATTGTGTTGGGATTAAACTTTAGAACCCCTTAAGTTCTTTATTGAGTTTAACTTGTGTCTTGATTGTTTAAACAATTGTTTTAGTAAATCTTGATTTGAATTTTATATGACTATGCGCGAGTTATATGATTACAGGTTTTGATTGTTAATTAAATTGACATGGTGTACTAAGACCCGTTAAGTCTTGGTTAGCTTTGCCACTTAATCATTACACTTATAGAATCCCGTTAAGGATTTCCCACCAAGTTGAACTAGGCGACTACCGAGAACCGAACTTGAATCCGGGGTGGATTACCCTTTTCATAATTATCTTCTAATCAATTTCAGTAATTGCAATTTGTTTTCTCAATTAAGTTGCTAATCATTCTAAAATTTACTTTTCACAGCCAAGAGGCAATAGTTAATAATTCATTAGTTAATCGATTTTCTTACAAATCAAAGTACGACCACCCGACCACTAATTCCACGAGGTTCGACAACCCTACTTACCCTAACTAGTTAAGGTGAATAGGAACACACATTTTATATCTTATTTGATTGATACTTCGACATCGATCAACAATCATCATGTGTTATGTTATAGAATTTGTGGAAAGGGTCATACCATGTTCGTTATTCTTTATGAAAATGGCAACAAGATTCATTTTGGGATGTTTCATTAACTGCAAGATTTCCTTTTTTGTGATGCTTCTCGAATCGCGATCAATATTTAATAATATTCTCTGCGTTCATTGTTGGTTATGTTTTTATATGTTAATGAGTTGATCTCTCAGTTACATGTGGAAATATATCATTTACATTAGTTACATTCAGGGAGCACCATGGCAACTGGACAAATATTTTCGTGGACGATGCAAGGTTTGTTCTATAACTATAAGCAGCTACCAATTCAACGGATGCTTGATTTTGACTTCCTTTGTGGTGTGTGAAATCCCCCTTACTATCATTCATTCCGAATGAACTTAATTATTTAGCTTTTGACTAATGTCACATAAATTTTTTATTATTGTGTAAGGAGGGAAACGCCTTCAGTTGCTAGAATAATCAACCCTGGTGTTGAGGGATTTCAGAAATTATTTTTTGGCCAAGAGGAAATCGCCATACCAGTACATTCATCGTATGTTTATTATTTTTATGTATTTCTGATTGTAACAATATCAAATCTTATTTTCACATAACATAATAGCAAACTATTTTACATCCATATTGCAGCATTGAATCAGCTTGTGCTGCACACCCTACTGCTGACGTATTCATAAACTTTGCATCATTCAGAAGGTTAGTTGTAAGTTTTTGTAAAACACTCATGAATCAAATGTCGACTGTTAGTTTTAAAGCTTGAATTTTACTATTATGTAATTTACGAGTATTGATATGTTGGTGATCTATACAGTACTGCTGCTTCATCCAAACTTGCTCTTAAACAGCCTACTATCAGAGTTGTGGCTATTATAGCCGAGGGTGTTCCGGAATTAGACACCAAGGAGTTAATCTCCTATGCAAGGTTAAACAATAAGGTTGGGATTTTAACTGTTGGCTAAGTTTGAGCATGAGCCATAGTGGTTTATAGCCACGGTTGGCGAGGGGTCATATGGCAAGTCAAATCTACGTATGTATCTAAGTTAGGTAGCGATGGTGATTGCAGGTTGTTATTGGGCCAGCAACAGTTGGCGGGATTCAAGCTGGAGCTTTCAAGATTGGTGACACTGCTGGGACAATTGATAATATTATACAATGCAAATTGTACAGGCCTGGATCTATTGAATTTGTATCCAAATCTGTACGTAAACATGCTTGACATAATTTTGTTTATTAGAGGTGGCATAAATGGCTAGTTGGATAGCATGTTACACATTGAGCCAAAACAATATATTTCCTAAAATATTTACAATATTGTTTATAAATAATGAGTGTAACAAAGAGGAGGAGGATGATGATGATGAAGTTGATGAAAGAGGTGGTGATGAAGATGGGGATAGGGATTCTCTGGTGGCACGTATGTTGCAGGCACAGCAGCTTGAAGAAACTGGTCGTGTTCGTAGATCGATTGCTTCAAGGTAAATCTTATGTTTGGAGCTTATTTCAGCTGATCGATTGATAGGTGCAAAGGTAAATGAAAACTGTGGCAAAATCATGTAGTTATGTTGGTGAAGAAGGTCTGAATTTGAGCTTTTAAGAGTTCACTATGCTACAAACGAATGCCACTTCAAAAGGGTGAGATTTTTTAACAATTTTAGTTCTTTATGTTCATTTTCCATCCAATAGGTTGATAATTTTATCATCCATTTAAGAAGTTGATCTGGCTATATTTGAAGGATGATATGTGTTGTTAAAACTACATATTAAAGTGTCTTTTGGTAGGAGTTGTTTCGTGCTTCTTTATTGGACTAACGCCCCATTGAATGTTGGTTTCAAAGGTGGTGTTTTCGATCTGAAGGTCAACAATGATACTGCTTTATTTTCTTCACATGACCATTTCGACCCATTTATTATAAATGGATTGATTTTGCGTCAAGACATTTCGCGCAACGCGCGAACTTGATCACAACTAGTTGTTTTAATAAAAGGATGTTTTTGTAATTTTAGTTAAAAGTTATTTATGATAAATTTCATTGCATTAACTAAATTTCTGATTTTTCTCCACACAAATTAGAATTAGTTTATTCTAATATCATTTTTTATCAATCATCTTGTAAGTTTTATTCACCTCCATCACAATCTCTGTGCAAAAGATGTGAATAATTATAATTAACAACTAATTCACCATTGTCTACACTTCATCATCATCATTTTAGGAGGTGTTCATCATCAACATTTTTTAACAAAATTTTACTCTTCTCCTTTGCCATCTTGAATTTATTTTTTAAATGTTTGTTACATGAGATCCATGATTTCGTATGCTAATCCTTTATGTTTTGATTTAATTTTTGTTTGTTTGCTGATACAATGTCAAGAAGACAGTAGTAGGCCGGTTTAATGATTTCAATGAATGAATTTGATGAAACAAGCAATACAACATTGAGTGCTTATGATAGTATCGAATATGGATGATCTGTTTACACTAGATAATTCAATAACTATGTATCCTTCTGATCAATATAAAATAAATAAATATCATGATGTTGCTGAAATCAAGGTACATGTTTATTTAATTATAGTTATGTATACATTGCTATATTTATTGTACCAATGCTTAATTCAGATGATGATTACCTATATTATATGTATGCTTCGTGTATTATAAATCAAAACATATCTGGAGTATTCCTTACGTATACGTATCAGTGTTGTTGTATTTGTATAAATTATTTTTGCTGTTGTTACATATATGTACTAAGTAATCACAACTAAGTATTTTTGTTGTTGTTGTTGTTATATATATGAATAGAATCCTTGTTAGTAATACATTTATACATACATAATTTATACCTGTATTTTGGCTAATGAACATATAACGCTCATGTTCTTATTAGCATACATATACGTAAGCATGTGGGTTACATTTAAGTAAAAATCATACCTGTAACAAAGTGGTAGTTATGTGTATAAACCAAGTATTTAACAAGTGGTGATTATTGGGTCATAACATATGTCGGTTTATTTCTTAAGAAATATAGAATATTAACTATTTGTTATTTTATAGTGATTTTAAAGCGAGGATGATGAATTCAAAATAAATCAATGACGAGCTTCAAGATGATGATGATGAGGATGATGATGATTATGATGAACTCGTAACACTACCGTTACATATACGAAACACTACTGTTACACATACGGAATATTGTTTGTTTATTTCTTATGTTTGGTGACATATCACTTGCTACTACATATACGAAAATTTTATTAAATGTTGCTTATGTTTTGGTGATATTTTACTTTATAACTTGATTTTCGTAATTTTTAATTTATACGTAACCATGTCTATATATGTGTAAATTTTTTAGTTCAACAAAATGCTTTGTGCTTGTTATATGTGTTATACTTACATATACATAACTGGAAAAAGACTGTATATTTGTATTTACAACAAGATTCTTCAATACATATTTAGATGGTAAGAAGATTAAAATTCGATTTGTTGATAACATTTGAAGTTTGATTGTGTTGCGTATACGTAACAAAATTTTCATATACATGAAACACTGATACATATATGTACCATAACGTTACATATTGAGACTATCAGTTCTTCTTTCTGTTATAAAAATAAAAAAACAATTTTAGTGTTATTTTATAAATAAGTTTGTGTTTACTGAATAACATACATGAGAGAGAAAAGAGTAATTTTAGGAAATTTTGTTTGATAGTGGGTTATTCTAACTTTAAAACAATATAGTTTTCCCATCTTACCCTTAATGAATAATGCATCCTTAATAATTCATTTAATTTCAATAATGCCACTAATTGATCTAAACCATTCATCAATTAAATCAAAGGCTATAAAGTGGTTTTTTACAGTTTTCAGTTATAATGTAGTTTCATTGGAACCCCCTATATATATATATATATATATATATATATATATATAGGATTGGGTTCAAGAGTTAACCTCAATTAATGTGAGAACTCTTTAACCCTATACATCCAATAAGAACTTGACACATCAGCATCCTTGAAGGATACCTTGAGGGGTATTTTCGTCATTTACACCCAACCACCATTGGATTTTTTTCTTTTGTGTTAGTACTTTATAGTACTTATGTACTTTGTCATCTCCAATTGACCAACCCATCAAATCCATCCTTTTTGCACATCTCGAGTTCCATACCATGTGTACTATATTCACCCACTTTGTTCATAACCATATATTTGTTTGACTCCTCCATTACACATTTCATCCATCTTCAAATATACTTCATCACTTTTCTTGTTCATATTCTTCATTATCTACCCGTTACTTGCTTCATGGATGGCGGTGAAGTTACCCCATCACACACTTCACACCATCGATATAGTCGACGTTTGTGTGCATCCACCCGTAGTCAACCCCGTCCCGCCATCACCACTTGCGCATCCACTCGAACATTCAGATAAAAGAGTTCCCGTTAATGATGAAGAATCTACTGCAACTGATCCTCCTCCACCTGACCCTGTTTATTCAATTTCTCCTCTCCGATACGTCGGTTATGACCGTCGTGGTTAGCTTTTGTTTTTTTGTTCTTTTTTGTCTGGGTTTTTTTGTTATTGTTACTTCTTTTAATCTGTTTTTCATGCCAATGTGTATTTGTTATTATTTTTCTGCTTAAAGAAGTTGGAACCACATTAATCATTTGTATTAAATGTGTAATAGGTTTTCATTTTATAATGTTTTTTTGGGGAGGGGGCGAGACTCATAATCATTTTGTATTAAATGCGTATTTAATTTTAATAAATTGGTACATTTCCTTTTTTTGCACTCAAAAGTGTGTCAGTTTTTTTAATGATAAGTTTTTTGTGTAATATTAGATTTAATACTCTCTAACTAAGAATGTGTAAATGTTTCATTTTTTTAGTTACACACACTAATTATATGTAAGTCTTTTTATAACAATGTGTAAGAATCTGTAACACATTTATTTTTTGGGGTTTTTTTTATGGTGTTAGGACTTTTTGTTGCAACACCCTCCAAACCTCATCTAGTAACATGTAATTAGATGCAATGCATGTGTTACACAGAATTAGTGTGAGTAACTAAAAAAAGGAACAATGAATGTAAAACTTCTAATATTACTCTTTAAATTTTATATTTTTTTGAGTTATTCACAGTAAATATGTGTAAGTGTATGTAACCATATGTAAGAATGTCTATAACATGTATTTTGGGGTTGTTTGTGGGTAATAATGACTGTTAACACAATATGTAACAACATGTAATAACATGTAATTTCATGTAATTACATGTAAGTTCATGTAAGAAAAAACCTGTTGTGCTAAATCTCATGTAATTAAATGTGTTTTAATGATAATTTTTTGTGTACTACTGGATAATACTCTATAATAATAACGTGAAAATGACTTTTGACACAATATGCAACAACATGTAATAACATGTAATTCATAACAACTACTGATGAACATCTGCTTCAGATGTTTAAAACTACTGATCACATCAGCTGTTTTCAAAACAACTGATAAACAATTGCTTTTAGCTATTTCAAATTGCTGATTCACAACTACTGATGAGCAGATGCTTTCAGCTGTTTAAAACTACTGATCATCTCAGCTGTTTTCAAAACATCTGCTGAACAATTGCCCTTAGCTGTTCAAAACTACTGATCCACATCAGTTGTTTTCAAAACTACTGATGAACAATTGCCCTCAGCTATTCAAATGCATTGTTTAAAGGCTGATGATTGCTGCTATTGTCTATTATTTATGACAAGAAAGAAATTTAGGATCTTTCAAAATAAAAATAGATCCATTGTTTAAAGGCTGATGAAACACTAACATATACCAAATAAAATAAATAAAGATACAAATGATTTAAACACTAAAAAATAACACACACTACAAACATAAAATTAAAAAATTGAAAGTAAGAAAAAGCTTATGCGACACATGTATTTGTTTTCGGGTGTTAGTTTATGGTGTTACGATTTTTTGTTGCAACACCCCCACCAAAACCTCATGAAATAACACGTAAAAAAATGCAATGCATGTGTACATATAATAATTTGACTATGTGTAACTGTGAGTATGTGTTATTCTACACTTTTCACATTTTTTTTACTTATTCCCTACTTTGAATACGGCTAACTTTATGTAACCCATACTCACAGTATCATGGTGTTGTTTGTGGTAGTAATGACTATTAACACTATATGAAACAACAACATGTAATACTTTTTAATTTTTAGGTAAATACATGTAAGGTCATGTAGAAAAAACCTGCTGTACTAAAATGAACGTCTAAATGTTTCATTTTGTTTAGTTGTACACGCTAAGTGTATTTACTTTTTTTTTTGACTTTTGACACACTATATGCAAGAACATGTAACAACATGTAATTTCACTTAATTACATGTAACTACATGTAAGGAAAATATGCTGGACTAAATGTTCACGTAATTAAATGTGTATTATTATTTTTTAATATTACGTACATACCCTTTTTCTGACACTCAGTCGTGGGCGAGTTTGTTTTTTTATAAAAGTATCAGCAGTGGATGTAATAACATGTAATTGGGGGGTTAGTCTTTTAAACTACTAAGAACATGTAGTAACATGTAACAACATGTAACAACATGTAATAACATGTAATTGGGGGGCTAAGAAACAAGTTGTGTTTTATGTAATAACATGTAACAACATGTAATAACATGTAATTGGGGGGCTAAGAAACAAGTTGTGTTTTATGTAATTGGGGGCTATGGCGAGTCCGCTTGAAGTCCTAGTTTCCCCACGCTTGTGTGCATCAATAAATGCTTGGACATGTGTACATATATAAAGATTAAAGACTGTTTCGTACTGTTTTTAGAATAGGTGTATATATGAAACTTTTTGTACTATTCTAAAGCTACATATATCATGTAATAATGCAACTTCAAGACTTTTGGTACAACTTTAGTGTTAAGCTTCGCGAAGCAAATGATGCACCATATATTATGACCATAATATATGGAGTAATAATAATAGATGAAAGTGCTTCAAATCTGAAACAAGTATATTTGTTTACAAAATGGTACACATCTTGAATATTTAATCCATATAACACTAATGTCACAAGTCTTAGGGTAACAAAAAGATTTTTAATGTCGTTCGGTTGTTAAGTTATTGACTGTTATTCATATGTTATTGGGTATTTAACATTTTTGTAACACCCGGCCTCTCACACCAATATTGTCCGCTTCGCCCACGAGGAGCTCACGGATTTGCTTTTGGTTGCTCGGGTGAAACTTCCCAGGGAGGTCACCCATCCCTGGATTGCTCCCACCTGAGCACGCTTAACCGTGGAGTTCTCCTCTCATCCACAGCCAATACGCCCAAAACGCGTTGTTGATATTAGAGGCCAGACATTCCTTATGAACCAGGAATCTCTCCTATCCACGGCCGATGTGGGATATGTGTAGGGTGTCACAAGCACCCCCTGTTTGGACTCATCGTCCTCGATGAGCCTGAGAAGTCACCATCCTTGGTGAGGTATGTCCCACACCCCGAACGGCACAGGAGTGGCTCTGATACCATTCTGTAACACCCGGCCTCCCACACCAACAATATTGTCCGCTTCGCCTACGAGGAGCTCACGGATTTGCTTTTGGTTGCCTGGGTGAAAACTTCCAGGGAGGTCACCCATCCCTGGATTGCTCCCACCTGAGCACGCTTAACTGTGGAGTTCTCCTCTCATCCACAGCCAATACGCCCAAAAACGCGTTGTTGATATTAGAGGCCAGACATTCCTTATGAACTAGGATCTCTCCTGTCCACGGCCGATATAGGATATGTGTAGGTGTCACAAGAGTAACAAGTGCCAACAAGGCAAGATGTCCTTTCCTGAGACATTTCTGAGCCTTCAATATGATATGATGCCGACCACCGCACCCACCTTATCACCTTCCACTGTAAGAATTTCATCGTCCGAAATGGGTAACATGATCAACTTCTCCTTGCAAATGATCTCAGCTCTGTTCTTGGATAACTAATCCATTCCGACCACTACATCAAAGCTACCGAATGTGACCGGAATAAGGTCTATGTGGAAGGTGTGACTAGACAAACCTAGCTCACAGTTCCTAAACACTTCGGTTGCTGTTATCGTCCTACCATCAGCTATTTCTATGGTATACTCAGAACTCAAGTCGGTAGGTATCATTCCTAGTACTTTACTAAACTTGGTGGACACATAACTCTTATCAGCACCAGAGTCAAATAGAATAGAGGCATAACATCCATTAATAGTGAATCTACCAGACATTCTTTAAATTACCATATACATAAATAAGTAAATATCCAACCAGATCATCAATCTAAAGCTATCAGTCACATGAAAATAACCTCTTTGTCTTGGAATGAAAAGGAAAAGAAGTCCAAGAATTTAAAGTAACAGACAAGCTAGAAGATCAGTTCGAATTCGAGGGATTAGTACACACGTCATGGTTTGAATTTCATCCGAATTAGAGGTAAGAGTGAGCATTCATACAAGTAGAATTGAAGGATAGTTTTAACATTAGTATCTATGTTCTATGAAAACCGAGACTTTCTTGCTCTCGGTGTAAAAACGATGACTTATACTGACTACAACGTTACCACCCCGACCAAATTCACCGGACTTAATACCTCACGGTGGGTGTGCAAGTGACTAACAAGTAAACCAGAGCCAGGCCTTATTTATTATTTGATTACATGTCAGCTCGATCGCGACTTCATACACATAGTGATCATTATGGACTAGCTACCCATTATATGCTTTGATTACAAAATCCGAGAATTTCATTACTGATACTTACTGTTTCTGATAAACCTGTGAACTCACCAGTCTTGTACTGACTTTTGCATGTTTTCTCTCAAGACATTGATGTGGCACGTTTAGGAGCACAGCATCCACTGCATGTCATTTCACGTTCATCCCAAACTGTTTTCGGGATTTAATTTCATGTACTTTACATAAATGGATTGGACGCGTGTTTGCGTGTTCCAAAACTGTTGTTAAATGTTTTCCTGTTTTCACTTCCGCAATACTTAAATATATTTGGTTTGTTTCATTAAAATTAAGCAACTTATATGATTTGTAATTATCGAGTCGTTTGGTGTAACTGATGCTTATCTGAGATCCTGGTTATATCACACGCTTGACGGTAAAACCCCGTTCGGGGAAATTGAGGGTGACACAATTTTAATATTGGTTACATCAAATTACATTGTTTTACATATTGATTTATATTGGTTAATATTGGTTTACATCAATTTACATTGATTTACATTGGTTTAATATTGGTAATATTGGTTTTTCATTGTGTAATTTGATGTTTCATTACAACTTTGATAAATGTTGTATTAGTATAACAGTAATTCATTACAATTGTTTTACAATTGTAAAACATTATTTATATTAACGTCATAGTAAGTTGTATCAGCTTACAATTGTTTTTAAAATTGATTTATATTGGTTTACATCAATTATATTGGTTTAATATTGGTTAATATTGGCTTTTTCGTAGTTACATTGTTTAATGTCGTTCGGTTGTTAAGTTGTATGATTTTATGTTTAACTCAATGTTTTTTGTTGTTAATACATCATGTTTCTTTGATGTAAGTCTCGTTATTCTCTTTAATTCTAATATGTATTTCGTTTTGGTTGTAGTTACATTGTTTAATGTCGTTCGGTTGTTAAGTTATTGACTGTTATTCATATGATGTAATTAGCTGTTCTTCAATGTAATTCACTGTATTATGTATGATTTCATGTTTAACTCAATGTTTTTTGTTGTTAATACATCATGTTTCTTTGATATAATTCATAGTAAAAACTTACAATATGATGTAATTCGATGTAATATGTAACGTTCGAAAAATTTTAAAAAAAATTCGAGACTATATTAGAATTAAAGAGAATAACGAGACGAGTTTAATGATGTAATTTGTATAAAAAAGTAACAATGTATAAAAAAGTTATAAAGGTTATAAAACAAAGGGGGTAAAATTTTTAAATAGAAAAAAAAAAGAATTAGGGGGAAGTCAAACCTGTAAGTCAAACCAGTTTTTAAAAAAAGTGGTTGTGAGGTTGATTGATTTGATGATTACAAGACAAATGTCTATGTACGATTACTACTACAAGACAAATGTGAAATTACATCCATACCCTTTAAAGGGATCCTCAAACCTGCAACAATGAATATTTTAATAAATAAATTTCTGGCCCTTAGATCAAGATTTGCTTTACAGATCAATGGCTCACATAGGGTTAAAGGGTTATTACAAAAACAATGGGTTCTCAATATAACCTCATCCTATATATATATATATATATATATATATATATATATATATATATATATATATATATATATATATTTGTATTAATATTTTATACTAGTATTTATATCTTCCTTAATTTCTCTCGACAAAATATTTATCTTTCATGAGTTTAATTGTTGACATAGAAAACAAATAATAGTTATATTTTAGCTTTATATTTCTTATATATAGTAATCCAAGTCACCTTTCAAAAAAAAGTAATCCAAGTAAAAACTAATTTGTAGTTTATAGTACTAATGTGACAAGCTATGATATTTTTCTAATAAGGATGCCAATATGCATGAAAAAACGTAAAACATGAATACGATGGGTGAGTGAACCCGTAGAATTTCACCGTATGTGAAAAACTAAAATTTATTTGAATGACGAGACATTCTCTTTATTCTGTAAGTACTTTACTCTTAAATTTATCACATATGTAGTCTATAAATTTAAATATACAACCTTTCGATTGATAAGTACATAAAATATACATCATATCTCATTAACATGTCTCTTAAACAACATGCATACGTTACCTGTAACATATAAACCAATAGTGTAGTTTAGTATTGAGATACATGAAAAAAAGTTATTACTAGAAGAACAAAAGAAAGATTCCTATTAATGATATACAAGCAAAAGTGGGCAATTAATATTGTTATATTTTGAAAGAACGGATCAGAAAGTAGTTGAAAAAAAGGGTGAAAAGGAATCGTATAGCGTGGGTGGGCAACAACCATGAATTTGAAATAAATCTGATTCCGTAGCCCACATGCATACCAACGTGGCATACTGCTGTGGTAGATAATGCTACGCTTGCCCTTATTATATCTTTATAGGTTTTCTTTCTTCGTAAAATAAAATTTAGTAAAACTTTTTTTTTTCTCAAATTTAAATTAACTTTTCTTTAGTAAGATAATGTTAAGAAATTATGTGTAACGTATCTAAGTTGATGCTTATTGTAATTGCTGATTAAGGTTTTAAGAACTAGAATTTTTTATTGAATTGTGACATCACAGAAGAAATAACAGAAAGTTCATAAAGAAAAAGATTAATTTCAGAAGTAGTATTACATGTTAAAATAAATAAAGTGTGTAACTCACATTTTGCTCCCGATTGAATAAGTTGCTGTCAATAGTCTATAGATATAAAAGTGCTGACCCAATAAGGTCTAATATTGGGCCAAATAGATGGGCTTGGACAAGTATTCTTTATATATAATAGGGCTAACGAAACAATTTTATTATATCTTAAATGTTAGAGATGACCCGATTAAAAAAATATCAATATGAAATTAACTTGTTTAATAGACTTTTATCTTATGTCTATAACTTTCTATATGTTTTACCAACCAAAATGTGAAATGATGAAGTGTAATATTATTATTAAAAGATGAAAATTTACGTAATTATTTTTTATTATATTATTTCGTTATTTACTATATTAGGGTGTGATGGATTCAAATTTCTAAAACGTTTTTTTTTTGTTACAATCAATGATTTAGAGAGTGTAAGTTCTTATATACCGCATTATTAATTTATTATCCTAACTTATTATGATTTCGGAACATTTTTGGCTTCATCACATGTTCTAGTTTTTGTGTGGCTTAAAAAGGATGCTGTCAACTAACTAAACGTTTTTGTCGACACATAACAATACAAGGTGACTTAACAAATCCTTTATGTGTAAGTAATGGTTGTCGTTTGTTTAACAACATAAAATAGTTAGACTGTGACAATATAATTTTGTATTAATTTCTATCTTTTCTAGCTACTTGCTAGTGAGATGTACTTTATTTGGTGAATTTATATTATAATTCGTTGCTGTTAAAAAAAAAGTTAGACTGTGACAACTTTTTTTTAGCAACGGGGATATTCACAATTTCCCAACAAATTTTGGGGTTAGTGGATGTAAAGGTAGTAAAATGATAACCATAATTATATGGTACTAACTTTTTATAATTTATAACATAAAGTTAATAATAACCTTAGAAATAAAGTTTGTATAATAAAAATAAAACACCATATGTATATAATTAAAAGATGGTTGAGGATTCGTGTTAAACATAAATTTCTTTAAAACAAATTTTAAATCTATAAAATATCTCGTTTTTTTCAAAGGGTACAACACATGTTAGAAATTTACACCTTTCATCTGTTATCTTTTTTTTTTTATTTTTTTTATTTTGAAGTGCTCTCATCTTTAATATACTATAATTACACGGATCATTATTTAAGTTTAGGATTTGTCATGGATTAGATCCTTTTAATGGATGAACATAAAATGAGTCGTTAAATCTATTTATATACAAAACACATGAAGACAATCTGGTCTTTTTACCCTTTTGTCAATGAAAAAATGAAAATTATAACAACTAAGATTAACGTCTTTTTGTTCATCATTGCTTACCCTAACCTTTTCTTGTTATTCATCCCATCTTCCTTGTAGTCCTTGACCCATATAATCGATGGGTCGATCATTATTTAAGTTTAGGGTTTGTCATGGATTAGATCCTTTTAATGGAAGAACATAAAATGAGTCGTTAAATCCATTTATATATAAAACACATGAAGACAATCTGGTCTTTTTACCCTTTTGTCAATAAAAAATAAAAATTATAACAACTAAGATTAACGTCTTTTTGTTCATCATCACTTACCCTAAGCTTTTCTTGTTATTCATCCCATCTTCTATGTAGTCCTTGACCCATATAATCGATGGGTCGATCACATTCAAATCTCAATATCATGGATCTCCTCCGGCATAGTAAAGAAGAAGAGATAGGTAGAGAAGTCATATAGGTTTGGGATGATACGGGTGATCGTAATATTATCAAGAAACAGGGTGGGTAGGCTTTTATATGTGTTTTTTAATTATCGTAGTAAAATAGTAACAAAGACTAAAATATTCTCATTGGCATTGTACATAACATACATTTTAAAGTCCATCTATTACAAGGACGAAACATGTGATAGACTCTATACGTAAAGAATGATTCGTATAATATATTAAGATTGAAGATGGATGGTTGTATTTTTGTATACTTATAAAACAAAAGGTGTAATTTAATCTAAATTTTATAAATGAAACGCGTGACTTCTCTATTTATATTTTCTTTATAACATATGCATATCTCCAATACTATTAACAAATCAAAGAATATCTTAATGATTATACATCATCAATTACAGATTCTTACCCCAAAAACAAAGAAAAAAAATGGGCTAACACCATCAAACCAACCGAACTAAATCCATTTCACCTGAATGATTTGCACGTGGATGTTTGCTTCCGAGGGAAAAAGGTCTTATGCATGATGTAGAGACAATGGATCTAGTCTTATTATATTTGGTAATGGTCAATAAAAGTGATTGTAATTAGTCGCTATCTCAAATAGCAGGCAATATTTTGTACTAAAGCTAATTACTCGGTTCTTCAATAATAAACATTACCATTAGTTAAAGAAAGGTTTTGATTTTTCTAGTATAGAAAGATAACATGGGGACGTTGGCATACCGGGAACGAGAACTTACGGTGTACTTTAAATAGTAGCGGAGTTTGAACAAATATATAAGTGCCGGGGGGGGGGGGGTCAATGGACCCATAATTGTTTTTACCCTTTGGTATATCAAGTGAGCATGACTTTTTATACAATTTTCAAACGAAATAAGCATAAACTTTTTTTCTGCACAAAAAAATGTGGGCCATTAAAAGCTCCGCCCATGAGTTTAATTGTTCTTGTAATTGTTCTAAAACACGAGTCTATTGAAGGGGATAAATACAAATATGTTTTGTGATCACCTATTCAAAGTTTAATTGGATAGATAATTTTATATGCATGTTTTTCTTTTATGATGTTACGATTATGTTAACCTCAACGCTGAAACTCTATGAAGTTGTTACAGGTAACACCTTAACAAATTTTAGATAGTTTGTTAATTAAGATAAAAGATGAGTTAAAAAGTGTATCGCCTTACTAGTTAGGCATGATGGGGTTTGGTCCACAAGCACGGATTCCATAGAATCTCATAGTTAAGCATGTTTATGAGTGAATAATATCAAGATGTATGATCTTTTAGAAGTTCTCAAAAGTAAACCGTGAATCATAGTAGTAAATAAGATGATATCATGGCTGTAACAAGGTGTTAAAGTAATAGTTACTAACAACTACTGTTAGATTTTTTAATGTAATTGGATGGATTGAGTAATCGATCAATGTGAGCATAATATTTATCAAACAAGTTAGGAGGTGCAAAATGCACGCTTGTGTGCATTCATGGCGACATTGAAAATTGAAACCTCATAATATCGTAGGGACTTCCAAGGGAGCAATACCCCTAGAGCGGGTTCAAGGGGCGGCGGCCCCTAGCAGGGTTTAAAGGACAGAGCCCCTGATTGGGTTCGAGCTGTCAGGTCAACTTGAAAACTTTTTTATTTGGTAAAAACTACTTTATCAAAAATGCTCGGAAACTTGATTTTCCCGATATTTCACATGTGAAATTTGAGGGTAAGATGTGTTATATTTTAAGATGAAAACTGCCACCGGCAATTTCACCCATCCCTGCAAATGTCGATTTTATAACATGTTGGTCATTCTGTTCATGGTATGGTTTTCGAAAACATACACAAAACGCATGCCACGTTTTTTATTTTGAGTTATATCCGATTAAAATATTCAGATGAACCAACAAATAATTTCGATCTGAAAATGTTCGTCACAATTTTCAGAATATCCTAATTTTAATTTTAATTTTTCTGCAACTACTATACATGATTTTGTTAGTTTTTATTCTCCTCTCTCTTTGTTTTAACTATCGAGCCAATATAATAACTTGTAAATTCAAACTCTGCTGCAACTCCCAAAGTGTGTATATTTGAAGTTGACTATTTATCATTAGTTGGAAACCGACCATATATTATAATATGAAATATTCAATCGCTAATTCACATTAACTTATAGCTAGGTAAATCATTATTCTTAGGCTCCCAGTGGAGGACACTAGCTAGTAGCAAAATCACTAGTGGAGGTTGCACTAATACTAGGTAGATACTAGATATTGAAACTTCTAATTTTCTGATGTAATGTAATTCTTTGGTGTTTGGTCCTGTAGCATGCTAGTGACCTTTTTTTCATAAAAAAATTCCAGTTAAAAATAAAAAGATACTAAACCTTGTAACTTAACGTTTCAATTTTACTATTGTCTAATGAATTTTTGAGGATTCTATTATCCTTGAAGATTTTGGTTTCATAACTATTTTTCTTCCTGTAGCTTTTTAAAAGGTTTATTTAAGGAATGTTTGAATCAAATTCTTTTGAAAAATATTTACTCTAATAATAAATAATCATAACTATACCTAAAAGAAAAATCTATTAATTGTTAATATATTTCGATCTCAATAGCCATAGTAAACAAGTGGAATAGCTCTCATCATACAAGGGTAACCCACCTCTATGGCCCGCAAATGCGTCACTTAACCAACATGGAGAAGGCAAAACGCAACAAACTAAAACAAATGAAAAGTGTTTGCGGTTTAAGCTTGATCTCCATTCAACGTTAGATGTCCTCGATTAAGTACTACAAAGATCTTCATGTGATCGATTCACGAGTGTTGAATGAAATAAATAAATTAATAATAAACAATAATATAGATGATTAGGTAGTGGTTAATTATGAATAATGATTTGTCATATTTGGATCACTCGTACATATAGATTGACAAATTAATATCAGATAGACGTAGATAAACATATGAATAAAATACTACTTTGCCGGATTATATCCAATCCATTGTCATCTCTATTCGAACACATGCTCGTTCTAACCTTATAATATAAACATAAACTGCCGAAAGATGACCAAAGTTTCTGAACATACGCATTTGAAACAAGTTGGTGTAATTATAAAAAAAGTGTTTATACACATTGTATTAATTAAAGTTAATGGTATGTTCAATGATTCCCATGCACTTTTATTAATTAAAGCCCGCCAAATGTCATATTCTTTTTAAAGTTGCACATTACTAAAATATTACTAACAATAGTGCCACCAAGAGGATTAAAGATTTCAGACTTTAGTAGCCATATGTGATCAGTGATATGATCACCCATAATCCAACAACCAACATTTAAAAAAACTCAAACAACCATCAATGCAATGGCATGCCGATGGCTATGGTGCCTTGTGTTTATTGTTTCATCTTCTCTATTACATCTTTCTACAAGTAACAACATCATCACCATAACCAAATCCATTAGCTTCAACCAGACATTAATCTCAGAAGGAGGTAAGTTTGCATTAGGATTCTTTACTCCTAAGAATTCCACAGATAGCTATTTAGGCATATGGTACAACGCAATCCCCAAGCTAACAACCATATGGGTTGCCAATAGAGAATCACCAGTACCCAAGAACTCACCACCAGTTTTTCGCCTTTCGTCAGATGGAAATCTTGTGGTGTTAAGTGGTAAAAAGATCGTTTGGACATCAAATGTGTCGGCTACTAGCGTAAACATACACTCTGCAGATGCAATGTTGTTTGATAGTGGAAATCTGTGCTTAGACACGGTGAAAAAGAAGTATGGCACAGTTTTGATCATCCAACTGACACAATTGTGTCTGGTATGAAAATTAGCTCGAACAGGAAAACGGGTGAAAAAATGCTCATTACGTCATGGGCCAGTGATGATGATCCACGACCCGGTGCATTCTCATTAGGGATAGATCCAGACAGATATCAGTTATGTATATGGAAAGAAGGTAAACCGTATTGGAGAAGCAATGTCTACGCAGCTTCCTTCTCTTACGCGACTGGATTTGTAAAATATGATCAAGGATTCTCAGCATATTTAAGTTTCGTTATAGATGATGATGAAGTTTACGGTACGTATGGTGTGTCTTCAAATTTGGTTAAAACGCGGTTCACCTTGGTTCCTAAAGGGCAAATTCAACTTACAGTATGGGTGAAAACAACATGGTTAGTTTTGTTCCTGGAACCATTGGAAACATGTGGTTTTTATAGCTATTGTGGCCCGTTTACAACCTGCCATAAAGATGAATCCATCGCAACATGCAAGTGTTTGACTGGATTTGACCCAAAATCGTTCGAGGAATGGAGACTAGGAAACTGGACAGGTGGGTGTGTTAGGAATAAGCCATTGAGATGTGATAAAGGAGATAATTTTGTAAAGTATGAAGCAGTGAAGCTACCTGATTATTCAGTTAACACAGGGAATAAAAGTGTTACTGAGTGCGCAGACGAATGCATTAAAAACTGCTCATGTATAGCTTATTCTTATGAAAATGTGACGTATGAAGTTACAATAGTTTGTTTAAACTGGTTCACAGAGCTTGTGGATATCACAGCTAATTCAAGTACGGGTCATGATCTCTTTGTCCGCGTACATGATTCTCAAACTGGTACATATTTCGTTATCTATAGCCGTTTTTCTGGTACATATTTCGTTATCTATAGCAGTTTTTCTTTCGAATTCATTTGCAATTAACAAGATTAAAGTTTCTTTTTTCTTCCATGATCCATATGCAGTAAATGATAGCCAAGAACACACTTCTATTCACATAAGGAAACCCTTGATTGCGGTTGTATTCGCCATTGTTTCTATAGGATTGCTTCTTATCAGTCTCTTTGGGTACTTATGGAGAAGGAAAAGACTGATAAGAAAAGGTTGACAGTTAAATATAGTCAACTTTTCTTTTCAAAAAAAAGTAATTTGCTTCTCCACATTCAAGATTACTAAAATTATGATCTTTGCAGAGAGAATAAAGAAAGAATTGCTTGGATTTGATTCTATGTGCATTGCCTCCGGGGATGCAAGTAACAATGCAGAGCTTATATCATTCAGTTTAAAGAGTGTATTAGCCGCAACAAGTTCATTTTCAGTTAAAAACAAGCTTGGTGAGGGTGGGTTTGGTCCTGTTTACAAGGTACAATTCATTAATCACAAAAAAGAACATAAAATCACATAAATAAGATTTTAACTGTTAAAATGACAAAGATACTATATATGCAGGGTTTATTGCCTGGAGACACACAAGTTGCTGTAAAAAGACTATCAACAAGATCATCACAAGGACGAGAGGAGTTTATGAATGAATTAAAACTTATTGCAAAACTTCAGCATACGAATCTTGTTCGGTTATTAGGATGTTGTGTGGAAGAAGATGAGAAGATTTTAGTGTATGAATATATGCCTAATCGAAGCCTAGACAGATTCCTGTTTGGTACATTTTATAATAACCTATCACCTTAGTGATTAAATTCTTTTGTTTCACATAGCTAAATGCTGTTTTTATCTGTTGTTGGTAGATCCAAATGAGAGTGTTCCTCTTGATGGGAGCAAGAGATTTAAAATAATAGAAGGGATAGCTCAAGGACTTCTTTATCTGCACAAATATTCTAGACTCAAAGTAATTCATAGGGATTTGAAAGCAAGCAATGTGCTTCTTGATGAAACGATGACTCCTAAAATTTCAGATTTTGGATTGGCAAGGATTTTCGAGATGAACCAAATTGAAGATAAAACAAACAGAGTTGTTGGTACCTAGTAAGTCCAGTGCCATTCTATACATAAAAATTACAACTTCAATGGCGAAATAAATTGGCGATGATACATTCATAGCATTAGAGGTCCCAAGAACACCTTTTTTCCGAAAAAAGCTGAACCTTTTATATAAATTAGTGGTTCAAATATGACCGCAAATATTATTATGTTAAATAATCTAGTCTTTTGAGTATAGCGATTTAAAAGATTAACTAGCAAACATACCCGCGCGATGCCGCGGGATTGTTGTTTGTATATGAAAATTAACAACTCTATTAATCCAACATAATGAGATTAATAGTGAAAGAAAGCTACTACAACTTGGGTAAACCACTGCACTAAACAAAACTAAACATAAAAACTACACAATAACAAACTAACCCGGTTGAAGATGCATGACTGTCAATGGTTGTATGTTGTATATCTGGTCATGTTGCCTCCGATACCACCACCTGAATTACCCTGCGCCATTCATTTTGACCCATTACCAAATCCATCCATTTTGACCCATACCAAATATCACCCGTTTTGACCCATACCAACACCATTCATCTGATCCATAACAACAATAATACAATACAAGGATTCAGGTAATATTAACCTTGCTTCAGAAATGTATTTGGGAACATTAGACATGACAGTGGATTATGTCTACTTGCGCGGTTTCTGTTTCGTTTGTGTTTGAGGTCTGACATAGACATAAAAAGGCTACTTCATTCTGACTATTAGATACATACTACCTAATTACAAAAGATTTAACTTTTGTTATAGATACAAAAGCAGCATGCTTGCATAATTTTCTTTGGTCAAGTTTCATGAAAAATAATCTAAAACATTAAGTATACAACTACTATAAAATTATGTAATTGGTATCTCAAAATTTTCTATGGAGTACATGATGCCCTCAGATTGTAACACAACAACAACCAACCTCTCTTACCATTCACAATTCTTTTTAATAGGAGCATTATGATCTTGCAGGTCCAACCACTGCAAGATAGATAGAAACCCATTAATCAAATTAACTATGGCATATCATCAAGAATTGAACCTGCAAATATGACGAAACAAACAATTACAATAGTTTTAAATGTTTAGACTATAACTCATTTGAAGATTTATTCATTACAGGAACTAAAAGATCACCCTTTGATGTACATTCTACTGAAGCTTAAAGGAGAACAAAATTTTTCAAATACAATATGAGTGTGGCTATGAGTTTTTAAAGTGATTACTCAACCTAATCAATCAAAATCAGATCATGAACAATCAAAATCAGATCATGAACAATCAAAATCACAACTAAATTATCTTCAGGTTTCAGCTTCATTAATTTCAATTACCAAGTTAACACATAGCAAACATATTTCAAGATTCTATTAATCGATATCACAAAATCACAAATTCATACACCACCCTGCAAAAAGGGATCACTTTTCCCTTCAAGATTAATAATTCTTGCTTCTTTTCAACAATTCATACAATAAACCCCACTATTCCACTAGATTTTCAACCGAAACCGGTGCTACTACAAAACAAAAACGATTTCCACTTCATTCAATTTCGATCTTCCTAACCCAAACCCCAAAATAACACCAAAAAGTAGCCACAAACGCTTCATCTAAAAACAATTTTCTTGCTTTCTTGTTTTTGTTACAAACCCACCACCAAATTCACCCAAGAATCACACCAACAACCTCATTTAGCTGCAAGAATCACTTCAATCTCAACCCCATGAAACCCTAATCTTGAAAGCTTTTTGCAATCTTGAAACTTGTATAAACATAAATCTTAAACAAAACCCAGATCTCTTTCACCAAGATTCATGTATTGAAGTCACAAATCAAGCATCTTTGAAGCTAAAACAATTGAATAATAATGGTTTCTTCAATTGAAAATCAAGATTTGTAGATACAAGCACCTAGATACCATATATGTATGCTTGTGTATCTGTTTGTGTGCTTTTGTGGTAGTTATTGAAATAGTAAATTTAACTTACGATTCAAACAATCATGAACAAATTGCAAGTAAAACACACACATACCAGCCTCCTCAGCTCTACGGGAATCCAAATCCAGTTCCCCGAGTCGATTATCATGCTGTTGAAGAACATCCTCCATCACATCTTCTAACCCAGAATCGAGACGACGGTGTAGACACGGCCGAAGCCCCAATCGGGGAGGATTTTGTTGCCGAGACGGACGGCCGAAGCCCCAATCGGGGAGGATTTAGTTGCCGGAGACGGTGATGTTGAAGGTGTAGGGGAGATCTTCACATGGCTGACCCCCATGAAGATGATGCTCCGACAACAATGGTGGATGACATCGATCTGTAGGTTGATTGATCGTTGTGTGGAGATCGAGTGTTGAGATTTGTGGATGAGATCGAGATGGTGAGGATTCCGGATTCGAAGAGAACTGGGGAGGAAAGGGGGGTGTTGGGCGCTACTGTAGTACTGTAGCTAAGCCTTATATCTTTAATATATATATAATGCATTAAAATACAGTTTGGGTGACCTTTGATCTGTTCGACCCATTTGACCCGCTTCGTTTTAACTATTTATTATTTGATTTTATATGTTTGGCTCATTAGAAAGAATTGAAAACCCAAATGGACCCATTAAGTAAACAGGTTGAAATCATCAAACTCTAATTCAAATAAATGTTTTGTAAATTGCAGTGGATATATGGCACCTGAGTATGCATTGCACGGCCGGTTTTCTGAGAAATCTGATGTATATAGCTTTGGGGTCTTACTGCTAGAGATTATGACTGGTAAAAGGAACGGTGGTTCTGACACAGAAGATGCTCTTACAGTATCTGAATGGGTAAGTATGTTGTTTCTTTTTTCTTTTGATTATTACATAACTTTTAACTTCGAATAATTTCTGATTGAGGGTCATAAATCGCTTTTAGGCATGGGAACACTGGATGGAAGGCAGAGGTGTTGAGTTGATTGATCCTTTAATGAGGGACACCTGCAATTCTCTACAGGCAGTGAAGTTTATTAATGTTGGACTTCTGTGTGTTCAAGAAATCATGGATGAAAGACCAACAATGTCTGAAGTCGTCGTGATGTTGAGCAATGAAGCTGCAACTGTACCATTGCCTAACAAACCCGCCTTTACGATTCATAGACGTCCTCAAGTGTCGAGTAATCACTCTAACAATGTAGTTACAATGACCAAAGTAGGGCCAAGATAGAGATGTTGAACTCTATGTCAAAGTCAAAGTCAAACTACCCATTTTGACTCTAAAATTCATGGTCATGTTTGATCATGATTTAGAAATTTTCTCTGTTCTATATTTACCTATGATTTTGTCACATGTCTAGTTCTCTCTGTTAGACAAGTATGAAATAAGAGGTATGATAAAGAATATAAAAATAAATTTTCCTCTTGAGTATGATTTCTATTAGAATGATTAATTGTATTTATAAACACAAGGTATATATAAGTAACAGAATTTACTAACTAACAACGGTTTAACGGTATCTAACTAACACCGTGAGAGGGATGGGCGGTATAGGGCCATTAACATAAATCCAAGCCTATATTTATCAACTTTTCTGGAAAAGTGTAACATGCTATGAAAAATCCTACTTGTGATAGGAGAAATTTTGGGTTTATAAGAAATGTCTTGTCAGACTGTGGATTAAAGAAAAGCTCCATAGTTACACGTGTTTAGGTGAGAGCAATCTTATGTTGGATGACCTCCAGGAAGTTTTCCGAATGTTACATAAAGCAACCTAAACTATTGTTTAACCTACCAA
This sequence comes from Flaveria linearis, assembly GCA_024085815.1. NCBI lineage: Eukaryota > Viridiplantae > Streptophyta > Magnoliopsida > Asterales > Asteraceae > Flaveria > Flaveria linearis. The sequence goes on from JABSNV010000818.1 coordinate 30,004, forward strand.
GATTCATGCATACATAAATAAATACATACATACATACAAGGGAGGTGTAGGATGTTTGAAATATGGGAACAAAATTGGGAAGTGTGAATCTGTCCATATTTAAAAATGAAAGGCAGGTGGCAATTAGGCAACATTGATTCTTCTAGGAAAGAGATGGCTTTAAACTGTCTCATTTTATCACAGCATCTACACAGTTTCTTCGAATGGTCATACCTTTAAAAACTTGCACTTTGCATCCCTCAACTATTGAAAGCATCCACTATGCCACCTTAAATTATGATAAAATGTCAAACATCACATATCATCACTTGGGGTTTAAGTTTACAACTTATTCATAAACTTACTATAGTGGATAAAAGGATGTCGCTAAACGCACCCCCACTTGACGGGCTCACCTCCTAGTAAAAAAGTAATACATATCTCCTTCATAAGAATGGTACGTTTAGCCACTCACTTTGTAGTGGAAACAGCGGAACACCATGGACACATGTATGGACTTCATGGAATTAATAATTAAAAATTTGGATGATTTAGGGGCTATTTCAAACCCAACCCAACATATAGTATTGACTACAACCGTTAAATGTTGAGGGTCCTAAATGTGACCATTCATTTTTCAGGAACCATTATGTCTAATATGAAAACATTGGGGTGAAAAATGTAATGCTCTCCATATATAAGCCACCCTCCAGCCACAAGATTCAAACTCAAGATCAACCCCCCCCCCCCCCCCCCCCCCACCCCACACACACACAAAAGATGGGGTCAGAAGCAAGAGTGAAATTTTATGGTGAAGAAGAGTTTGAAGATATGCTGCCAAAAATGGCAGAAAAACTGGGAGGTGAAGGTCTAATCAAAGAGCTATGCAACGGGTTCGATTTGTTAATGGATAAAGACAAAGGTGTGATCACTTTTGAAAGCTTGAAATGCAGTTCTTCATTGCTTGGATTGCAAGATTTAAGAGACGACGAGTTAATGAACATGCTAAAAGAAGGTGATTATGATGGTGATGGTGCTCTGAATCAGATGGAGTTTTGTGTGTTGATGTTCAGGTTAAGTCCAGAGTTGATGATGGAATCTGAGGCTTTACTTGATCTTGCATTGCAACAAGAATTTCAGTCTGGTGTTGACTTCTTTGATGTAAAATGATTTATGTTTGTGGTTTGTGTCATATATTGCAAATGGAAGTAATATTAGCTTTAAAATCATGAATAATATTAATTGATGAATTTGATGATATCTTCTTAATTTTTGGTTGTTTCATCATTGGAATCATGTGCTTACAATTAACTTAAGAACCAAACTTCTGACAAAATTTGACCATGCTAACTATTTAGGGGGCGCATAAAAACACATGCACACGCATTATATTATATATGTAGAGTTAAATATAGTTATTAGTGTGATATGATTCATGAATACTGTCTGGCTAGCCTCTTGTTAAATAGATAAAAACTCAATTGTTGTAATTTAAAAATGGATTTTGGGAAATCAATTGCAATGAAAGAAAACTGCAATTGCAATTAAAAAATAAGTTTGGGGCCGGAAACTGCTATAAAAAATACAATTGTAATCAAGTTGTAAATAAGTTTAGTATTTCAATTTACTTATGGTTTTTGAGTGAGTTTAAGATCGAGTTCTGGGCCCAATGGGCTTAGCACAAAAGCAAGGGTTTTAGACCTTCAATTTCTTAGGGCCCATTCAACTAAAAGAAACATTGATCTACTTGATACAACTCGCTAATATTAGATAACCTTCACCTATTAGAATTAGACTACATAAAAGATGCAATATGATCACTTTCAAACCATATATCTTAGATCATTATAGGTCAATTCTAACATATGAAAAGAAAACAATATCAATTCGATACCCATTTTGCTAGCTTAAAAATAAATGATAATAGTGTAATGCTTTGTTCATGGAGTCTTTATATGGTTAAACATTTATCACATTTAAACCAAACACACCCTAACAAAAGCTCAGTGCTCTGATTTGAATAGTTTCTAATATCATGTTAATAAAATGTTAGTTTAGCATCAATAGAACCTCGCGGAAATTCCATGATCTGCGATATCAGTTTCTCATGTCGATAGGAGCCTCTTGAGTTAATGTCCCCTAGATAAAGAATGAGATCTTGCAAGACCTTCCCATGCTGGAGAAAAAATTTAACCAGACTAATGTCATATTCCCGAAAACCTTGAACTTCTACAACCTTTATATGATGTAGAAGAGGCTTAAGATCTTCGATTTGGTACTCCCAGTATTTTTCTGCCCAAGAGCTTAATAAATCCCATGAGAATCTGTTCCGCTACAAGAATGGTAATAAATCATTATATACGTGTGTAATTTGAAATAATTAGACTTAAGAAACTAGTTAGATTGTGTAATTGAACTCTAAGTAAATATATAATACTTACTCTTCTATCCTGCTTGTAACTGGTAGTAATCTTGATAATTAGTGTGTGCATAATAGGGCAGACCTTGAGTACACTTGCTAAACATAGAACCTCTCTAGTTTGCAATTCCAGTGAATTCAGTCGTCTGAATGGCTTTAAAAAGATACACCCAAGAGGATTGTTCTCCGATAATACAATCTATTTCCACGAAAATTAAATTGTTATGACTAGAAACACGTATATACTATTTGTATAACAAACAGGGTCGACTCAGCAGTTTCAGAGGCCGAAGAATAGTAGCGGAGCTTGAAACTTTCTATAAGCAGGCTGAAAGTCTCGAGTTCCAAATCAGGGCTGATGAAGGGGGCGAACTCAATATGTATAAAATTTTCAAATGAAATACACAAAATTTTCCACTTCTGAGTGCAAAAACAACTTGGGGGAGGGGGAGAATAAACTTCGCGGCACCATCATCGTGATAATTAGTGACCGTTTTTAGTTTTTAGGATTTGTTGCGAACAAGTATAAAAAATGAAATCAATAAGTAAGTTTGGACAATGTATGATAAGAAAATCATGGTTAAATTATTTCTTTTTAAGTGACAATGGATTAAGTTGGATGTTTTAAGAGTTAATTAAACAAAAAATCTGGATTGAACTATATATGTATAAATAAATTTTTTTAATTTTAGGCTCTTGAGAATTTGGGAGCCCTAGGAGGAAGCCTAACAATTAACACAATAAAACCGTTTGTCTATGTAACACAACTTTAAATGATATAAACTTTAACGTACCTCAACAAACGGGCGTTCTAGCGTTAAAGACACAGCATGAGAGAGTCCGGAGAGCAAATGTGACACGCTTACGAGCTTCTCAGCATCAAGATGATCTTGTTTCGTTACAAAAAACCCAACAGTTGCCTCATGCAAACAAACTAGATTTTGCATACAATTATCCTTCGTAATCGAATTATTCACCCAAATAAAAGTGTGCAATCTTGGTGCATCAATGCGAAACCAAGTTTTATTAACATTAGAAGCCCCAAAACAACTAGAAACCTTCAATGCCACCAATCTAGGAGACAATATCTCCAAATCTTGTAACGAAGAACACATCTTTAACACTAGTTCTTCTAGTAATCGACAACCAACTCGAAGGTAATTCAAATTGTAACAAGATTTTAAGTGCAGTTTCTTGAGCTGTGGAAAAGAACAATCCGTAAACATGTCGGTTAATGTTGATTGGTTTCCTAGGTAAACATAGGAAAGTGACAACGTTTGAAGTGTTTGAAACCCTGATCTCATTATTCTAGATGGTGGTAACCTGAAACTAGGATAAGCTTTCATCTTCAAAACCCTTAAACAATCATTGGTGATTATGCTTCTAGGAAAATTGAATGTGTCACTAGTTTTAACCCTAATGTCGAGTTCTTTAACACTGAGCCTAACCGCGTGTCGAACCAATGCTTGCAGCCCAGAAAAACTCATACTAGCATTCAAACGAAGGGTCCTCACATCCGAAAGCTGCTTATCGCGAAGCGATAGAATATGTGTGATCACGTCGCCATTGCCAATATTGTTAAGGTTCTTGGAGTTAACAATCTTTGTTAAAGAAGCACTTCCAGATCGAATATTAATGGAGGTGAAATCAAGATCAGGGATGGTGTACCAAATAGCCCTCCATCGTTTCGATAAGACGCTCGTTTGTACGATGGGTTTGATCGGAAGAAGGGATAGAATATGATGAAGAATAGCATCGGGGAGATCGGTTATTCGATCTTCACCGGTGGTGCGATCCGATGAATGATGGGTGTTTCGAAGCTTTCGTCTCTTGGAAGATCTTGTTTCCATTGCATGCATTTGTTTCGATCGATTTAATTGGTTTGTGGGTGGTTAATTTTGATCGATGTTGGGTTTGAAAGTTGATAGATATGATGGATGATTGATGTGTTTTGTGGTGAATGAAATAGTAATAGATTAGGGTTTGAAAAGTTCAACAAGTGAGCGTAATACGAGAGAATACCTTTTCTTCCCAAATAAATAGGAGTCAATAAATCTATTCCTGTAAAAATCACTTTCTAAAATATATATCTATCTATTATAATAAAAGAGTAACTTGCTATGACACGTGTTATTACCACAATTCTTCTCATCAAAATTTTTCCGCCTCTCTCTCCAATTAAATAATTACCTTAATTACTAATAATATTATTTAACATTTTCTTCCATTAAAATATTTTTTTATAAATTAAGAATTATATTTGTTATTAATGTTATTTCAAATAAATAAATTTTTATAAGTAATATTTTTTCTAAAATATCAAACTTTGTTAAAAATTTGATATATTATAAAATTACTATTTTTAAAAAGTAAATTAATTAAAAACCAAAAATAATTTAATTTAGGAGTTATGATAATAAATATTTTAAAAAATGATATTTTTATACGGTTTGTTTTAGAATAAAATTATTTTTTAAAAAATTAAAAATAAAGTTATAAAATGTTGATATCACTGTTTTATTACTTATAGTACTTATACGTAATTTTAGTCATATCATATTTTAAAATATCATTTTATTTTCCATAAGTTTTATTATATTAATATTTTATTTATTCAATCCGTGTAATACACGGGTTTTCTAAAACTAGTATATATATATATATATGTATAACTAGCTTTAGTAGGCCCGTGTATTACACGGGTTGAAAAAACAAAATAATAATATAATAAAGTTTAATAATTATAAAATGATATTATAATAATAAAACACTAATATCAACAAATCGTATAAAATAATAACTTAACAAATCGTATCTTTTGTTGTAAAATCAAAAGATATATATATATATATATATATATATATATATATATATATATATACTATATATATAAGCAAATGAGAAGGACAAAATGGTCATTTGACTAAAATCTCTTAAAATTAAGAGTTTTACAACTCTTAAAGCTTTTGATACAACTCTTAAAGCTTTAAATACCCTTAAAGCTTTCCAGCCCTCTTCCCTTTTCAAAATTTAAACTCAGTCGTTCTCATCATCCTTCTGTACTTCCATCGCCATGCCGCCTTCAAACCAGCTGGGGTTGTTGCCTCATCTTCCTCATCTTCACTAATCGGTGCTTGTTGCCTCCTTCGAACCAGCTGGGGTTTTGATTTACAATCTAGGGCTTTGGTTATCATACTTGAAGGTAAATTCTTGTTAAACCAAGCTTTAGTTTACGATTCACACTTTTTCATTTCTCTTGGTTTGCTCTTCAAGAAACATCTTTGTTCTTCATCTTTGTATCTCCGACGAGAAGAAAATTCACGACGCCGATGGACATTGAAGACGAGATCAAGGACGAGAAGAATCCTCCACCACTCGATGAAGACGACATCGCTCTCCTCAAGACTTACGTAAGAAACGCCTCTTTTTCCTCTACAAAAACCCTAAAGTTTCATCCCGAGATTTTCTCTTTTGCTTCTTTGAATTTCAATATAGTTCGTTGATCTGATGTTGTTGTTATGCCGTTGTAGCTTAGCGGCTTGTTTCTTGCTGTAAAGTTTATGTAGTTTGTCTTTTCGGTGCTTTGTGGTAAGGTGGATTGATATTTGATAGGCTATGTGTTATGCAGGGATTGGGGCCTTATTCTACTAGCATCAAGAAAGTAGAGAAAGATGTGAAGGATATGGCCAAAAGGATCAATGATTTGTGTGGTATGTTCACTTAGGGATTGCTTATTAAAACTGTATATTTGATTACTGGTTTGTGATGGGGGTGATCGGAACAATTATTTACCTTCTTTATAAATACCTAATGAATAAATATGATTAAAATTTTATAACATGACAAGTATAATGCACATTCTCTCTGTAGAAAAGTTGAACTTTGTAAATTATTGATGATACAGTAATTGGTTTTTTGATCTTCTTCAAATAAAGTTGTACAATGTAAAATTCAGAGAGGGTTATGTTGCATGTTCTGCTCAGATACTCATCGTTGATACAACTACTTATGCATTGCTATGTATTTCAATATTGTCAGGCCGTCATAATTATTGTAGCATGATTCTTGTATACAGGTTTCTGTTGGCTGTTTTTTATCAGACCTTGGAATGATCTTTTGGCTATATCCTGCATGCTAATATTTCTTTGTTGATAAAATTGTAGTATAGATGTTGAACATACCTTATGAACACATGCAGATACAAATGGTCTGATTTTGTTAGGCAAAACACTACACCTGCAATATGTACCAAGAAGGGGCAACAACCCTCAAAAATCTTCTGAGCCCTAGAATGGTTTCATCTACATAGGTTAAAGAAACCCTGTTTTGCAGAACGGGTGGACTTCGGTAAATTGTAAACATTTTTTCATTTTCTAAATTTTCATTTGAAGTATAAATGGATTCTACAGCAACCAACAGAGTCAATTGAGAAGCTACTTCATCAATCGTTTTTTTTTATGTTGCAGGCCTATCGGTATTTCTAAATTTGATTGCAAAATGGCTTCAGGATTAAAATGATAAAGAAGACAAAGGTGAATATATAAAGGGAATAAGAAGGAGAAGGGGAGGACGGACGTACATGTTCATGAGGTAAGATGCTCGAATCGAAGTGCAAATTTGAATTTGTTGCCTCTATTCATGTTGATACTCATTCTTTGATTATACCAGAATTATCCATGGATTTAATGTTAGATTCTACAAGAATATTACGAATTATCTATTTTGAAATGATAGTTATCGGCCTTTATAAATAGCTCATTTAAACAGCCTATAGCTGAATAAAGATTTAAAGTTTTGAAAAAAGTTTAGCATTACGTGTAATCTAAGTATGTGATTACTTGACTATGAATACAATTGAGCTTAATAGATTTTAGCCTAAATGACATGATCTCAATTCAAAAACTATCATTAAGTGGCAGTTGTGCAATGTCAAGCTATTAACCTATGAATGGCAATTTGGGTTGTCTTTTTGATATATACACATGCAATAATTACTTTATAAATGGACATCCGAACAGTTTATGTCGGAGAAAGTGGTATGTGAAAGATAAATGATATTGGTATAGTTTGGACTTTAAACAATATTTTTGATATGCGCAGATTGATTACAGAGATTCATATAGGAACTTAGCTTCTTTTTCATCTAATATATGCTGTTAGTTTGTTACCTATTTCAGTGACGTGTCATATTGTTGTCTTAATGATCATTATCGTGTAAATCTTAGGTATTAACTATACTTTGCTGATGCAAACTTTTTGTTCCATTAGGTGAAAAAAAAAGTTGTATATACACACAAGCACGCTGCACGCACACAGAGAGAATGAAAATGATTCAGCAATACCTGTTACGCATATATGCTCTGTAGTTTTGACATGTGCAACTACTAATCTTGTAGAGTTGTAGGCCAGCAATAAGACTATTGATTTTGTTAACTACCATTAAAACATTAGCAGCCAAGCACAAGCACGCTTAGGTGTGTATGGTAAGTAATGTTGTTTGCTTTTACCCTTAAGTTATGACAGCTTGCTTATAACAGTTATCAATAGCTTTGATCATGTTTGGTTTCCTCTGTAAGTTATTTCAAGCCACATGATGAAAACCAATGTATAATTGAGTCTGTGGATAGGATTTGTGAGTCTTAGTTTAAAGAGATTCTAGAAATTTATATTAAGCTCAAACTATTCTTCTCATAGCTTGCATTTTTTTATCACAATGCTCACACATGTTTATTATGCTGATTATCTATATATCATTTTGTAGGAGAGGTTTCATCATCAGATGAACCATTGTTGTGCATCTAAAATAGATAACTTATCACACATACACATGCACACATATATCTAGACACACAGACATAGATAAAAATTATGTATGCACACACACACACATATATATATATATGTACGTGTGTGTGTGCAGAGAAACACACCCACATATAGATGTGGGTAATGGGTCAATAAAGATAGGTGGCTGTTCTTGATCTGTATGTATAAGTAGTGATGAATGTAAGAGATGGGTAATGGGTCAATAAAGACTATGTAAGAGATGGGTAATGGGTCAATAAAGACTATGTAAGAGATGGGTAATGGGTCAATAAAGACTATGGTGGCGATGATGAATTTGGTGATGAATGTAGTGATGAATGTATTGTAATAATGATAACTATTTAATAATGGTGAACTTGTTATTTTGGACGGGAAGGTTCTTACTTTTTCAGTACTTGATTTGACTTTCTGGACTTTTTACTAAATGTTATTAATGCTAGCTGTTCTTAGAGGTGCTATTACAGTATTTCTTGTTTCAATAATTCAGGTGAAAGGCTTGGCAAAACATTTAAGGTGTGTTGGTATTGATGCTGCTGTTCCCTATTCTAAAAAGCCAGAAACAAGGTATTACTTTAACAACATACACATCCTCCCTTAAAAATCAAGTTGACGATTTCTTGTAATTGGTTCCGATAGTTATTGTTATTGTTTTGAGCGTTGTGATATGAATTCTTTCACTCTCAACCAGTGGGTTTGATTTTCACTTGTTGAAGAGGTTAGCCAATGAATTTTGTCATACTAAAGTCAATTTTCAGTATTTTATTTCGTTAGAGGGTTTGATTTTCAGAAAAAGGTAGAAAGAGCATGTGTAAAACCAAATATACTTTCTGAAAAGTTGGAGTATGAAAAAGTTTTATGTAATCTTTTGAGGTGATGAATTTTGCAGGTGATTGACACTTTCAAGTTGAAAATTTGTGAGGATCAACTGATGTCAAGTTGCACCAAATGCAATGGCAGATTCATCCAAAAACCATTGTCAATTGAAGAGGCTCTAGCTTTCAAGTTATCTCAAACTGTTTATTTGATAGAAATATTGAGTTCTGGCAGTGCACAGACTGCAATCAACTTTACTAGGAGGTATGTATAAGTATAACAACACCATCGTCTTGTCATTTGTATTTGATTCTATGTTTCAACTAACAACCCTGTTATATAAGAGCATTCACAATATATTTTTAAAAAATTTATGAGTGAACTATAATGTTGAAATAATATACAAGTTAAATAACGTGCAATCTCTTTCTTGGGAGTGGTGTACGATCATGACAAGACGAAGGAAGAAAGGAGCTCTCTCAGATTTAATTTTTGCTAAAATAAACCTCTAAGTTAACATTGATAATTAATATCTTTATCCTTATTAATAGAAAGATATTGGTAAATAAAACCCAACCCTAAAAATCATATATTGAGATATTACACTTTATATCCTAAGGTACGTAGTTATAATACCAATATGTAGTTGTAACACATAAAACAAATCGTGTTGCATAAAACAAATTATGTTGCATATTGTATTTAGTAATGTGTCTTAACTTGTTAGACATTTTTTGAAACTGAAATTCATCGATTCACATACAACTACGCAATGTAAGAAATAATTGTAAAACAAAAACGTTAGTATTTCACTATAATAATCGTCATCCCGCCGCATCGCGCGGGTCTCCTACTAGTGTATATATATATATATATATATATATATATATATATATATATATATATATATATATATATATATATATATGGCCAAGATAGAAAAATAATATCTTAACTCCTCTTTTTAGTTTTATTTATGAATTTTATATAATTGTATTAGGTTTGTAAATAATAACGTTTAAGTTGTGCATAATTTATTCTATTGAAATGATAATATACCCCAAACCTGCGGAACCAAGTGTTAGAATTTCATGATATATAGTTGTTATACATACATCACACGAAAGTCTTGAATTTCAAATAATGAAAGTATATTATTAAACTAGCCTATAGGTATGTACTAGTGAATTCTTCATGCTAATCACAAGTCTCGCCATATAGTCATCTGATGCTTTCAACCAAAAATCCTCACACCCAATGGAATAACATGCCTGAAAAACATGCTAATCAAGCCTCCTTAAAGTTGGCGAGTTCTACGTTTGATCTTTGAAAACCACATTTCAACAATACGTTGGCGTCATGAGTTCATGAAGCAGTCACACAAATTTCATTCAAAGGTCAATCATTATTTAAACATATATTAATCATAGTCCAGTCAGCAGTCTTGAAAGCAATCAAAGAAGTAAAACCAAGTTCATCTGTGTTCGTCGCCATCCATCCTGTCTAATGTCAAGAGCCAAGGAGAAAATAAGTATATATACTTCCATTGAAGGAAGAACAAAAGAATTTAAAAAAGGGAAAAGAATTAAGCTTTACAAGTTGAATGTTGAAGCTTTACAAAAGAATTAGCTTTACAAGGGCTGCGGGTCGCGAGGGGGTGGCGTGCTGCGGGTCGCGAGGGGGTGCGGGCTGCGGGTCGCGAGGGGGTGGCGGGCTGCGGGTCGCGAGGGGGTGGCGGGTTGCGGGTCGCGAGGGGGTGGCGGGCTGCGATCGCGAGGAGGTGGTGGGCTGCGGTCGCGAGGGGGCGCGAGTCAGCCGGTCAGCAACTTTTTTTTCAAGGTTTGGGTCAGCAATGGAGACCCGTTAGCCGGGCCCGAAGCCAAAATCAAACGGGCTGACCCACTGACCGGGTTGACCGAGTCAGCCGGTCAACCCGGTCAGCCGGGTCATCCCAAAAATAAACAGCCCCTTAGTACCTAACAACTCTTGATAACATAAACAAAGCTTCTAAAATAAACACACGAATTATAAGACCTCATAAGATAAACTAAACTTACCAATTAAAGGTAACTAACTTAAATTATTATTGTAACATACTAAAGGACCACTCTAGCTGTTGAACCTTGACAAGATTGGTCCAACAATCCTTTTTTTGGATGAATTCTACAACAAACCTAACCCTTCTATTTGAAACCCAGACCACAAATTTCTCTTTTAAATTTATATTTTTGTTTTATAAACCTATTTTTGTCTTAAACTAGAAAGATTTCATATATTTTTAAAGACTAGTCTAGCTCTTAGTCATTAGACACAACATGATCCATGAATTGGTTATGAGACACAACATAATTTATGAATTGATTGCGAATGGAGTGATATCTTTTGAATCTATATGGTCACAACTGGACCTAAAAGACCATTTTGCCAATGGCTTAGTGTAAGTTGTGGAATTTTTTTGTTGCACAAAATATAAAAATAAACATACATAGACATTATTTTTCCATTCCACACAACATTAAAAGGTTCAAATATATGATATATAAGACTTGAAAATAACAATGAAGAAAGATGATACATTGTCTTACCATGAAAAACAATCATAATTTGTGACGGGACTACGCTTGAAGACTAAGCACATACACATATAATATGATACAAGAAGTGAGATGCATATATAGTTCACGTGAAAACTGTTCTTCCTCCCAAGCTGATGAATCTAAGGGATTGAGTGCTTCAAATAAACACGCCACTCATCAATTATTGCCATTTGATCCGGTTCCAACGTTGGTAGTTCAAACACTTGAAGTCTTTGGATTATCTTCTTAGTATTACCAAGAATCTTTGCTGCAGCTCGAACACTAGCCTCTCGTCGTTCTATAGTGCTTTCATGGCATTTCATTGCTATGACTCGTGGTAAGTTAGTGAGGCAAGCAACTACTATGCTCACAATCATGTCAGAGAGTTGAGCAAACAATTGTTCTTCGCTCATATGCGCACTGTGATGGTACCTACGCATGATTGTTTGCGTGATACGGTACATTGAATTGGCAGCAATCAACTTGTCTTGAGAGTTCTCTAGCATTTCCTTATTGTTGTTTTTGTTGATTTCTCCTATTATTTCTTTTGCTTTATCGGAAAACCATAAAAGAATCTCCGTTGGTGTTTTATCTGCAAAATCATTTTCTTGGAGTGTGTTCCCTAACCATTTTTGAGTGACTTCAATCTCATGCCACAAGATCCTTGTTGCTTTTTGAATAGTTTTAGCTTCACCAACATTGTTGAGGCTTTCTTCAACTAGAAAAGTGTACAAAAGACCTTCACAAACGCTATTGAACAAGCTATCAATAACATCCTTGCATACCTTTGGAAGATTAATGGCAACACATGTTAAGGTTACTATCGGTAAGCTCCAACCATTTGGAAGTTCAACATGTAGTAATGGTTGAACTTCATCACTATCAAAACTCAACACTCCTTCAAATCCTGTAAATTCCTCCACAAGTTTCAAAAGTTCTTTGCGTGGTTGCTTCTCAGCCTTTTGAATGAAAAGATCCACCGACTTTGATATACTTTTGAGTGTTCTTCTACCAAGCTCCATCTCATCCTCAAGTTGCAAAACATAGTTTTGAACATCTTCATCGACATCAGCTTGTTCATGTGCGCGTATAGTGTCACGATTTGAGACTATTGGCATAGCAAAGAACATTTCCTTGAATAATATCCAACAATGTACACAATACACACCAATAACTACAATGCCAATTGGAATAAGCGCTATTGTTTTGCATGATACAACGGTTACCTTCTGAAGTCCTGTGCAGACATGTACTATGAAATGATTCAAATTGTGGGCAAAAGCTCTTAGCATGCGACTACCTATTGGTAAAACTAAATCGATCTCTTTAAATTCAGACAACTTCTTAATCCAATACCTCTCGACTTTAAAGATCTTAGTATGTTTCTTACACCACTTTAAAGATAGTTTGAAGCTTAAAGGTGCAAAACATCTAAATAACAAGGCAATTGTACCAACTACAATTCCGATAGACTGTACTAAGAAGATCACAAGCATCGACCACCTATAGTCTGAAGAGTAATCGAAAAAGACATGGTAATATATGCCTTTAAAGATACTTCTCAGATAATAAAAATACGTGATTGTACTAGAAATGCAAATTATACTGGCCGCGGAGCATAAAGGAGTAGTAGCCATAACAAATTGCGGGCTACATGTTCCTGCCATGATAGAGTATCTTCGCACACATCGTATAAGTTCCTCCACCGTTAACATTCTTGTATGAATGTCTTTGGATGCCATTTTATGAGCCGCTTGATACTTGATTTCTAATATTTGTTTTGACACAGGGGCTGTTAAAGCCAAAGATGAAATTCCTATAAGTAAATAGAGCATCGCGCCTATGTATATGTATGTATAGAAAAGGTTATAAATAAGAACACCGGTTTTAATCTGGATCAAAACATTAACAACGATGGTAACAACAAGAATAATCAAACCTATGACATTTTCAAAAAGTTCCTTGTTGTCCATAGACGCAAGAGAAGGCATTAAATTAGCCATCATCGTCAACATGAAGAGCAAGCTTGACAACTTGGCAAATTGGTCCGCCCAGCCTGGCATGGGATCGTTTAAATCAACTGGGAGCTTCATTGCAATAGTGATCACCATGATGGAAGCGACGTTGAGAGTGAAGTATTTGGATGGAAACCAGAGTTTCCTATTTCGAAAACCATGAAACAAATCAGCAGCCATCGCAAGGACACATAATAACGATGCTACGGCAATATAGATCCCGATCCACAACATAGGCTTGCCGTAACTCCTCCCTAACGCATGTTCTTCTATTATGTCGCATATTTCATCTAAATAAGAAAGGTCTGATGACCAATTGACGGACGAGTTGCATGCTTGAGTGGAGGAATGAAGATTGTATAATAGGGACCTAATTGCCTCACATTTTTTAAGTGCATCTGAACCTGAACCCATGTTTGAAGGTACTATAGAGGGGCTATTTAGCTTGATGCTAAACGTTTATGAAACATGAAGATGATAAACATTTCTTTTATATCAGTAATTTTAACAACATGAAATCCTAACATAAATAGTAAAAGGACGTGTCATTGTTCAATGGGATAAGCTTTGTGTGGTTGTACTACAACAACACTTACAATCTGATTAAAGGGGTGGGTGATTGCATTATATGAAGGCAAAAGCTATTCCGGGTCGGCCATAATAAAAGTTGGTAAACTTGATTCACATGCATGCATGATCAAAATTGAGGAGGGGCTGGTAACTTTTTATTCTATACGATACACAAGTAAGGTTTGTACTTATCTCATACGCACCAGATTATACTGATAAGCTAGAGATATTATTTGGCGTGTTTGTTTATGCATGTTCACAACCTTATTGTGGTTTTAATTGTGTGGTTCGGTTAAATGCTATGGGAAGGGAGTAGGCACCCCAACAATAATTGGAATAAAACCAGACAAACCAACTATAGTATACTAGATTGAACAATTGCATATTAGATAATTAGACAAACAAACAAACAAACCCAGTATATCCCACTCAAGAGCAGGGTCTGGGAGGGGTAAGTGGTGGCCAGTCTTTCCTCTATCCAGATAGGTAGAGAGACCGCTTCCAAAGAGACCCCTGGCTCGATACAAAAGCTATAACGCTAGCGAATCACCATATTAGATAATTAGACAAAAGTTTAAAAAGAAAATAATATGTTTGATGTATATTATTAATACTTTAAAAGAACAAAGACACATGGTGGATATATGTATACACTAGTTTAGTCCCCGTGTAATACACGAATTGAACAAATAAAAATGTCAAATAATTATTAATTAAAATTTATGTATTATAACATATGCTTGAAGATAAATTGCGATTATAAGCACGTATAAATAGCTAATTTAAGTAAATAAACAATAATGTATCTTTCTTAAACTTTTATTTTATAAGACAATTTGTGATTTTTAAATATATTGTTTTAAGAAAATTGATTTTAAAAATCTATTGTATTCTGTATTTTATAAAATTTTTGTTTTTAAAAAGTGTGTTTTTAATAAAATAATAAGTTTTTAATTTATTAAATTATAATATTTTTTAATTTGAAAATGGTATGAGTAATATTATATTCAATATTATTATTAATAATATAGAGAAATTAAAAAGTAAGTATAATGAGATCTACAATTGTTTCACGCATATTTTAGTTTTTTTATACATAGATAGATAGGCTAAACACTCACTAAATAAACAGATTAAATTTTAATGTAAAAAATAAACATGAATAGGTACAGTATAATATTTTAATATAAAATATAATTAAAATATATATAGGTAATAGTTCAAGAAATAAAACAATTATACTATTTTTTAACTCTCTTATGTAAATAGTTTTATTTTTAAACATTCATTTTAAGATTTTTTATAAAAAATATATTTTATAAAAATCTTATTTTGTAAAAAAATATGATTTGTAATTATTCTAGTTGTTTTAATAAGACTATTTTAAAATATTTCACCTGTTTATAATTTTTTTAAAAACAAAAAAATTTTAAAATATTTTGTTTAAAAAATGTTTAATGTTTTAAAAAATTTCATATTATATAAAACTTGTTTTTTGGTATTTAATTAAAGATGTTACTTTTAGTTTCCTTCATAAAATCTATTTTAAAAAAGATAGTGTGATTTAAAAAAATAGATAAGAGAGAGAAACATAGTAATTAATAAAATTTATTTTTAATAAGAGAGAGAAATTCATATGAGTATTTAAATTACTATAATACCCTTTTAGAGGGAAAATTAATATGTGAATGTCTAAAAAAAGGACAAGTGGCAAAAACATGCCTTGAGAAAATGACAAGTGTCAAAGAAAACCTTGCTTTATTAGAGGTTATAGATATTTCATTTATTAATTGAACATACGCAACTCAATGTAAAGGCATGATCAAGTAATAACGGATATGGTATCGTATGTTCTTCATTTTCATAAATTGATATCCGATGTACAAGTTAACAAAACCAAAAAGAAAAATTATATATATTTTTTTAACAGCTAACGTATACCATAAGTCTGGTAACACAGATAAACTTGTTGACGAAAGACCACCCACGCTTTATGACCACAAACAATCCAGTGATCCGGTATGCCCACTATTCCAATGAAACCACCAACCAAAAACTCACTATATATGATAAAACTCCTGACCCACAGATCATATTGCATCACATGAGACTCGAACCCATGTTATTCACAATAATGAAAAATCAAGGTTGACTCCTCTTAAACCAATTGATCTAGACGTCATTGACAAACACTAAATGTTAGGAATATTCACAAGCAGGCCAACTTATATATAGATTCTGTTTGTTTGTGCTTATAAAAGTTATGTAAGAAAAGGTTTGCGCTTGATGCTGAATAAAATATGAGGATTCGAACATGAAACCAGTTTATTTTTCATGCTTTGGGCTCCTTAGTACAGCCGGCGGCAATCAACATTTTTTAAAAGACTAAATCTAAAAGTCTTTTTTATCATAAAACTTGAAAACTTGAACTATCAATCACATTAAAAAAAACATTTTTCCTACACATCCTGACTCCTTACGAAAAATCTTACGTCGAGATACAAATTCCTTAAGGACAAGTCGTATTTAGAGGGCACTCCAACGACATTCTACTAGTGTAGAGCAATAATAATAATTTGAAGGAAAAAGTTGTTTATGTCGGCCATTAATAATAAAATGAACTTTAAAAAAGCAATCTACTCAATTTGATATAAAGTAAGCAGCTAGAAAGAGAGAAAACATACGGAAAGCAAAGGCTGACACGGAATTCATTACGATCTTAACAATCATCGGACTCTAACCCACGTTTCTCTAACCAGTAATCTCTCACTTTTTTTTAACGGCAAATATACAACACTGCTTCAAGATATAAGTAGGGGTGTTCATCGGATCGGATAACGGATTATTCGGATCGGATTATTCAGATTTGAAAATTTCAGGACCCTATACGAAATCCGATCCGATCCGAATAAGGATTTTTCTATCCGATCCGAATCTATCCGAATTCAATTTGGATCGAATTCGGATATATCCGAATAATCCGAATTTATCCGAATAATCCGAATAAACCAAATAACAATTTTTTTCTTTTTTTTCAATATATTTATTTTTTTCTAATTTTTTATTCTTTCCATTTTATAAGTTGGAAATCACAACAAAAGATATAAAACTAAAAGATAAAATTTGACTTGTACACAAATTCAAAATTTAGAACATAATACGTAATTGTATAGAACCCGAATATTAGAATCTCTAATCTATAACGCGGTAGATTATTGCATAATTATTTAGGATTATGACTAGATCGAACTGTAAAGATTCTTGTGTATTGAGTTGAAAACGTAATATATAGTTGAGTAATGAGCATTGGGATAGAAACATAGTTGAAGTCTTATTCGGATTAATCGGATATCCGAATAATCCGAATAACCCGAATAAAAAAATGTGATATCCGAAATCCGAATAAGGAATTCGGATGAGATCCGATCCGAATATCCGAATAAGGATTCGGATCGATTTATTCGGATTCGGATACGGATCGGATTTCAGAAATTTTGAATATCGGATTTTTTGAACACCCCTATATATAAGTGTTATTTTAATCAGACCTACCTATATGTTTTTCAGTGACACAATGTAGAGTATTTTTGCTCTGAGCGAAACTCGAACCTAGGACCTCTCTATTTTTAATTGTCTTAAGAGAAGTGATCTCAACTGATGTCCTATTGCCATTTAATTTAAGCGAGTAATGACGGGAGAAAATGAAATGTTGTAATGTATATAAAAAACATGTCATGCTTTGTGTGATGTTTAATCCGAAAGTTGAATTGAGCGATAATCAATAATTGATTACACTCGTAACCATGCATGATCAAATACCTACAAAAAGTACATACAAAAGATGTTGGGTAGACAAAAGTAACCGTAGTGATCTTCCTTGAACATGTATAGAGTTTCTTGAATCATCCTGAAGAGATAAAAATGTTCTTTTCAAATTAAACAGCCTTGGATCGTCGTAGAGATATAAAAAGTGATTTCGCATGCACAGTTTTGTTCGCGTATTTGAGCTCCACAATAGTGCAAACAGCTTGAGTCCTTGTGAGCTACTCGAAATCGGCTCCCTAAAGATTCAAACAAGCTCGCTAAGCTAAAAAGGGCACAAGCTCATTGCTCATTTAACAATAGATGTAAATATTACATAGAAAAGATCCAGATCAATGGTGGATATTTTTACTTTTATACACACGTTATTGATAAATTATGTTGTCCAATACTTGAATGATCAATAACAGTCTAATAGATGTGAACTTTATTTTCCAAATCCTGATCAGCATTAAAATAAGCCTAAAATACAACTCAGGAATGAGCCACGAGGACCCGAATAAACAACAACGAGGCAAAAGATTTCATCTTTTACCTGTTGTATGCATGCCTACACAGATGGATAAGCCATGATATATATAGTCAAAAACGAAGAAAGTTATGGTCGAATACAGGGCCCGACCCATTCTTGATTAAGAAACAATACATATATACCCAGACCTCTAATCTCGGTGTTTTTCAGATCTCAAACATTTACCGTCTGAAATATTTGCAAAATTAGTTGATCTTAATATCTTATTGTGTACATGAAGAGCTAACTAAATGCAGGCAGCAAGTCTGCATATGGATAACTCTCAGACAACAAAAAGGTTGTACATATAACAAATGAGGACCTATATGTGCTTATTAATCCATCCAGCCAATAGAGAAATTTAAAGTTACAGGACAAAACTAAATTCCAAAATAGCAGCAAGACTATATATATTTTGTAAGGTTGTTACATTACCCTACATCTTGGCATATATATAGTTAATAAAACAAAACAGGTTACAACTGTTCAGTAGTTCAATAGATATATCCAAGGTGCTAATTAGATTGATTAATCATTGTATCATCAATCTAAACAACATATTGAGTACGTAACTAGCTAGCTCATATATGTTAATTTATGATTCGATATCAGACCAGCTTATCTTGCACGTACATTGATCAATTAACTTACAAGGACCAACTAAACCCAGCCTCTTAATTTCTATATAAACCCAACCTCTGGGTAAAGAGTTCAATCCAACTCATTTCTTTAAGATCTTTCTTATAACTTCTAGCTGCACTATGTCATCCAGATCTTCCTTGGCATGTTTCCTTTTACTCGTCTTCTCGGCTTCTTTGTTTTCTCACGCAGCGTCACGCTTGCTTTCAGAAAATTCAAAATATGAAAGCCACGAGCAATGGATGGCTCGTTATGGACGCACGTACAAGGATGCTGATGAGAAGGAACGACGTTCAAAGATTTATGAAGAGAACGTCCTCTACATAGAGTCTTTCAACAATGCAATGAACAAAGGTTACAAACTTGCAGTTAACGAGTTTGCAGACCTTACCAATGAAGAGTTCAGAACAACAAGGAACAGATTCAAGGCACATGAATGCTCCCGATCAACCTCTCCTTTCAGGTATGAAAATGTTACAGCAGTTCCATCATCCATGGATTGGAGAAAGAAAGGTGCAGTTACGCCTATTAAAGACCAAGGCCAATGTGGTAAGCAGATCGAAACTATTTTGTGAAATTTAATAATCAATTAAGAGTAGCCCAAGTACTAAGATGATCTTGTTAGTTGTTAACAGAACTACGTTTCATGCTTTTTGACATCAATATTCCATGATGATATGTAGGGTGTTGCTGGGCATTTTCGGCAGTAGCAGCTATGGAAGGAATATCCCAACTGAAAACAGGTAAACTAGTGTCACTATCTGAACAAGAGCTCGTGGACTGTGACACTAGTGGCATTGATCAAGGATGTGAGGGTGGTCTTATGGATGATGCCTTTGACTTCATTGTGAAAAACAAAGGCCTCACAACAGAGACCAACTATCCGTACCAAGGCGTCGATGGTACCTGCAACAGCAATGAGGCAGCTAACCATGCTACAACAATTACTGGTCATGAAGATGTTCCAGCCAACAGCGAAAGTGCATTGTTAAAATCTGTGGCCAGTCAGCCGGTCTCTGTTGCTATTGATGCTAGTGGGTCAGACTTCCAGTTTTATTCTAGCGGTGTGTTTACAGGAGACTGTGGCACAGAACTGGACCATGGTGTTACTGCAGTTGGTTATGGGACTACCGACGACGGGACTAAGTATTGGTTGGTGAAAAACTCTTGGGGAACAAGTTGGGGTCAAGAGGGATACATAATGATGCAAAGAGACGTTGAGGCCAAAGAAGGCCTTTGTGGTATTGCCATGCAGGCTTCCTACCCCACTGCTTAAGTATTTGAGGAAGATCAAAAGTATTATATCTGTATACCCCTACTTCATGTTATGTAAATACAAGGAAACTCCTAAATCATTTATCCTGTATGTATATATATGTTGTATTTGAAATTTGAAATATGATTGTTGCAAAAGGGTACTTGTTAAAACTCCTAAATTCTACCAAAAGTATGACTGCAATTTAACAAACTTGTTTGACCTGTTTTAATCAACTCATATGACCCCCCCCCCCCCACACACACACACACACTCACACACCACCAATAAAACAAAATCCTAGATTCGTCACTGTTTATAACGACGGCATTTAAGATACAGTCCCCATTTTTTGGTTTCCATTAGTCCCCAAAAGGGTTGAACCACCCATTTTCACCTATTAACATTTTATTATTCCCATATTGACAAACTCATTACTTTGTTTAATTAAACAAATTATAAAGAACACCATCACATATTTTCATTAACATCAATCAAATGGTTACAAGAATATTGATTAACGAAATTTTGCATCAACTCTAACAATAAAATAAATCTAATAAAATTATACAACCTCCTCTAGCATAATTTGAATGTATTCTAGTTATACAGTTTGTCGTATTTAGCTTAATGTTGATATTTTACTACTCGGAATGTTCAAATGTCCAATTTCCAATGTAATGATACATAATTGGTATCATATTACGTTAGGTTTAATAGTGACAGGGAGATCAATGACATACATTATCATCTGTATTCCAAATGATCTTGCACGGGCCATTTCTTTTCGCTCAACTTGCTATAGGTTCCCACTGGTAAGGTAACCTCTCCTTGTGAAGGTATAACATGACTTCATCTTCCACCTTAAAGTGTCTATGCATATCTATTGTTGCTTTATACTTGGGTTTCATTATTCAATCCTCTGTTTCACCATGTCATTTGCAGCCTGTATGTCATCCACCAAAATTCTAGCCTTTGTATCTAGTTTTATAAGTAAGTCTACTAAGTTCACCACATGTAAAGGCAAATGCTTGTAAACTGTGGAAAATAGGAAGTGGCTCCAATTGAGGTATGTATTACGCTTTTGAAGGCATTTCATCCTGCATCATAATAAAACTTTCGTATAATTGAATAATGCATGTGTGCACAAACTAATGACGTTTATATATTATTTCTTATCATAGCGTACAATAAATCTCGATACAAATTTGATAAAGAAACCATATATGTTATTTAACAAAATAATATAAGATTAGTTTTTGAATTAATAATGGCCCTTAATAATCCCTTTGGCCCTCTTTGCCAATGCAAGGATGAATGCTCAAAAACACTCCAAAACAAAGTCTAGCAACAGAAGGTACTGTCATAACAATCGTTGTGCGAGCCAAAACCATGTGTTTCTATACTCTAAATATTTTCTAGACGTAATTAATCAAATAAAATACATATAGCACGTATAGTCGTCAGATATGACTTATTGTGATGACATTCATCTTAAGTCATAAAGAGCTAACTGAATACATGCCTGCAAGTCTGTATATGAATCAATTAGACACTCAAAAGACAGACAGAGTATTAAAAGGCAACAAGTAACAAATATCCATGATTTATCCAGACCTTACAGAAATTC
The DNA here is from genome assembly GCA_024085815.1 of Flaveria linearis. Lineage (NCBI taxonomy): Eukaryota > Viridiplantae > Streptophyta > Magnoliopsida > Asterales > Asteraceae > Flaveria > Flaveria linearis. Next base: position 52,059 of record JABSNV010000818.1, read on the forward strand.
CAGAGTTACAGGACACAACTAATTCCAAAATAGCAGCCAGATTATATATATTTTGTAAAGTTTTTACATTACCCTGCATCTTAGTTTATGTTAATAAAACAAAACACTGCACAACAGTTTTACTATATACAGTCCAAAAAAATCCAATTTGGTATAAAAAATTGATTAATCCTCATTCTAAACAGCATGCAGAGTACGTTATTAGCTCATACTAATTTATATTTCAAAATCAGGACATCTTAACTTTCACGTACTTCAGTTAATTTACATACAAGGACCAAACCCTCTTTCTATATATAGCCAACCTCAGGGTAAGGAGTTCAATCCAACTCATTTGTTTAACTTCTTAGTTTCTTATCATTAATTACTACCTGCACTATGTCATCCAAAACTTCCCTGGGTTGTTTGCTTTTACTGTTCTTCTCGGCTTCTTTGCTTTCTCATGTGGCGTCACGCTTGCTCTTGGAAAATTCCAGTTACGAAAGCCATGAGCAATGGATGGCTCGTTATGGACGCACATACAAGGATGCTGATGAGAAGGAACAACGTTCAAAAATTTATGGAGAGAACGTCCGGTACATAAAGTCATTCAACAATGCCATGAACAAAGGTTACAAACTTGCGGTCAATGAGTTTGCAGACCTTACCAATGAAGAGTTCAGAACAAGGAATAGATTCAAGGCACATGAATGCTCCTCGTCAACCTCTGCTTTCAGGTATGAAAATGTTACAGCAATTCCATCATCCATGGATTGGAGAAAGAAAGGTGCAGTAACACCTATTAAAGACCAAGGCCAATGTGGTAAGCAGATCGAACTATGTTGTGAATTTTTAAAAATCAATTAGAAGTAGCCCAAGTACTAAGATGATCTTGTTAACAGAACTACGTTTCATGCTTTTTGACATCAATATTCCATGATGATATGTAGGGTGTTGCTGGGCATTTTCGGCAGTAGCAGCTATGGAAGGAATAACCCAACTGAAAACAGGTAAACTAGTGTCACTATCTGAACAAGAGCTCGTGGACTGTGACACTAGTGGCATTGATCAAGGATGCGAGGGTGGTCTTATGGACGATGCCTTTGACTTCATCGTGAAAAACAAAGGCCTCACAACAGAGACCAACTATCCGTACCAAGGCGTCGATGGTACCTGCAACAGCAATGAGGCAGCTAACCATGCTGCAACAATTACTGGTCATGAAGATGTTCCAGCCAACAGCGAAAGTGCGTTGTTAAAAGCTGTGGCCAGTCAGCCGGTCTCTGTTGCTATTGATGCTAGTGGGTCGGACTTCCAGTTCTACTCTAGCGGTGTGTTTACTGGAGACTGTGGCACGGAACTGGACCATGGTGTTACTGCAGTTGGTTATGGGACTACTGATGACGGGACTAAGTACTGGTTGGTGAAAAACTCTTGGGGAACAAGTTGGGGTCAAGAGGGATACATAATGATGCAAAGAGATGTTGAGGCCAAAGAGGGCCTTTGTGGTATTGCCATGCAGGCTTCCTACCCCACTGCTTAATTTGAGGAAGACCAAAAGTAATTATATATTGTACACTATGTATTTCATGTTATGTAAATACAAGTAAACTCCTAAATTCTATGTATCACATCATTTATCATGTATGTATATGCATGTTGTATTTTAAATTTGAACTGTGGTTGCTTTATAGAATACTTAGCTTTGTGACGAAATTTAGTAGTGTAATTTAAAATAACAGAAAAAGTTAGTTTAGTTAAAACTGTTGTGTTATAATGAAACAACTAGCCTACCTTTTGAAATACAAATGTATGAAAACATAGCGTAAAAGGTATTAGAATTCGTGCCTTGGTGATAGCAATGATCGTAACAACTCCAAATCTCAAGTCAATGTCGTGACAAACTACAACATCGTTGTGTTTCAACTATGTTATGTTGGAATTAATCTTTTATTAGTTCACATGAAAAAAGTCGCGCATTTTTTTTGTCAGGTCGAAATCTTCTGGATGGTAGCCACAAGTTTGGAGAATTCTTAGGAGGTTTTTTAGTTTATAATGAGTCTTTTGTTAAATAATATTTACTATACGTGACATCTACTGGGTATGTTTGTATGTTTGAATATCGTTTATTAAGTCGATAGATTCAGATTATTAATTTATTTTGTTTGCAAGCATTATTAGGTTGAGTCCAAGTATGTTTTGGTTTGGTTAGATTATAAATAGGGCATGTGGTCGATGGTTTATGTATGCAATTTCAGTTTCGTTCATATAAAATAGTCGATCTTAGTTTAATCAACACCATCTTCTGTTTATTTCATCTTTTCTCCCGGTTTTTGCTACTGATTTGGTTCGATTGGAGATCAGTGGCCATTATATTATACTATAGATTTCTAGGATCCATAATCACGTTTACAAAGAATTATAGAAATCACGTTTACAAAGAATTATAGAAATTAATCTAAGTATATACTCAGGACAATATGCTGTCACATACATGATTAATCACAAACAAATATAGATATCAGGTTAATAAGTAGGCTGCCCGACCACATAACCCCGGGTCGTTGTGTGTGCGTGCCTGCATACATATGGATCACTTAAATGCAGCCAGTTGTATCACACTATTAAAATTTATCATACACGTACGTGAAATCGTTTAGGCAAAATAGTTGATCTTAAGAGACAAGAATAACTAAAAGAATGCATGCCTGCAGGCTGCAAGTCTGCGTGTGGATCACTCACCAGAAAGAGAATTAAAAAGTTGAAGTAACAAATATCTATACTAAATCCAGCCTTTACAAAATTTCCAAGTTACAGGACACAACTAAATTCCAAAATAGCAGCCAGATTAGATTTTGTCAGGACCCTACATCTTGAATATATAATGTTAATAATACAAAACAGTGCACAACAGTATTACTATACAGAGTAGTCCAATAGGAAAATCCAAATTGCTAATTAATCATCACTCTTAACAACACACAGAGTACGTAACGGGCTTGCTCATATATATTAACTTATAGTTCAAAATCAGGCCAGCTTATCTTGCACGTACTTTGATCAATTAACTTGCAACAAGAGCCAATTAAACCCTTTTAGTTTCTATATAAAGCCGACCCGAGGATAAAGAGTTCAATCCAACTCGTTTGTTTAACTTCTTAAATTATTATCCATAACTACTAGCTGCACTATGTCATCCAGAACTTCCCTGGCTTGTTTGCTTTTACTATTCTTCTCGGCTTCTTTGCATTCTCATGCTGCATCACGCTTGCTCTTGGAAAACTCCAGCTACGAAAGCCACGAGCAATGGATGGCTCGTTATGGACGCACATACAAGGATGCTAATGAGAAGGAACGACGTTCAAAAATTTATGAAGAGAACGTGCGGTACATAGAATCATTCAACAATGCCATGAACAAAGGTTACAAACTTGCAGTCAACGAGTTTGCAGACCTTACCAACGAAGAGTTCAGAACAACAAGGAATAGATTCAAGGCACATGAATGCTCCCCTTCAACCTCTTCTTTCAGGTATGAAAATGTTACAGCAGTTCCATCATCCATGGACTGGAGAAAGAAAGGTGCAGTAACGCCTATTAAAGACCAAGGCCAATGTGGTAAGCAGATATTGTCTGTCTTGAAAATTTTTACAAATCAATATAACAAGGTCCAGGTACTAATATGAGCTTACGCCGTTTCATGCTTTCTAACATTAATATATATTTTATGATGATATGTAGGCTGTTGCTGGGCATTTTCAGCTGTGGCAGCTATGGAAGGAATAACCCAACTGAAAACAGGTAAACTAGTGTCACTATCTGAACAAGAGCTCGTGGACTGTGACACTAGTGGCATTGATCAAGGATGTGGGGGTGGTCTTATGGACGATGCCTTTGACTTCATCGTGAAAAACAAAGGCCTCACAACTGAGACTAACTACCCGTTCCAAGGTGTCGATGGCGCCTGCAACAGCAAAGAGGCAGCTAACCATGCTGCAACTATCACCGGTCATGAAGATGTTCCAGCCAATAGTGAAAGTGCCCTGTTAAAAGCGGTGGCTAGTCAGCCGGTTTCTGTTGCTATTGATGCTAGTGGATCAGACTTCCAGTTCTACTCTAGCGGTGTGTTTACAGGAGACTGTGGCACCGAATTGGACCACGGTGTTACTGCAGTTGGTTATGGGACTACCAATGACGGGACTAAGTATTGGTTGGTGAAGAACTCTTGGGGAACAAGTTGGGGTCAAGAGGGATACATAATGATGCAAAGAGATGTTGAGGCTAAAGAAGGCCTTTGTGGCATTGCCATGCAGGCTTCCTACCCCACTGCTTAAGTATTTGAGGAAGACCAAAAGTAATTATATATGTATAATGTATATATTTCATGTTATGTAAATACAAGAAACTCCTAAATTCTATGTATCACATCATTTATCATGTGTGTGTGTGTGTGTGTGTGTGTGTGTGTATATATGTTGTATTTGAAATTTGAACTGTGATTGTTTTAAGAGAAGACTTAGTATTCTGACGAATTTAGTAGTGTAATTTAAAATAAAAGGAAAAGTTAGTTTGATTAATAACTTTGTGTTGATCAAACTAACTAACCTCTGTGAAATGAAAATGTATGAATACATGACGTAAAAGGTATTAGACTTCATGCCTTGGCGATAGCAATGATCGTAACAACTCCTAATCTCTAGTCAATTTCGTGACAACCTAATACATCCTAGTGTTTCGACTATATTATGTTGGAATTAATCTTTTATATATTCACATGAAAAAAGTCTCATATTTTTATTTATTGGGTCGAAATCGTCTGGAAGGCACCCACAAGTTTGGAGAAATCTTAGGAGGTTTCTTAGTTTGATAATGAGTCTTAGGTTATTTAATAGTTCGATTATCTTTTATTCCCCTAACCCTCTGTTTTTCTACTGATTTGGTTCTATTGGAGATCACTAGGCCATCATATATATTATAGATTTCTAGGATTCATAATCATGTTTACATTATAGATTTCTATACTCAGGACAATACGCGGTCACATGATTCATTGGAACATTATATATCACAGACAAATATAGATATCAGGGTAAAGTTAGACCACCAGCCCAAATAGCCCGGCTCATCATGTTTTTGTGCCTGCAAACATACTAAATCACTTAAATGCAGTCTGTTACTATAGTTTCATTTTGTTCCTGTCATACTATTTATATTGTATCATACAAATGACAATGTTTAGGCAAAGATAGTTGATCTTAAGAGACATGAATAGTTAAGAGAATGCTGCCTGCAGGCTGCAAGTCTGCGTACAGATCATTCACCAGACAGAGATTTCAAAAGTTAAAGTAACAAATATCTATGCTATATCCGGCCCTTAAAAAAATCCCCAGTTACAGGACACAACATAATTTCAAAATAGCAGCCAGAGTAGATTTTGTCAGGTACCCTGCATCTTGAATATATAATGTTAATACAAAACAGTACACAAAAGTATTACTATACAAAATAGTCCAATAGGAAAATCCAAATTGCTAATTAATCGTCACTTTAAACAACATACAGAGTACGTAACAGGCTTGCTCATATATATTAATTTATAGTTCAACATCAGGCCAGCTTATCTTGCACGTACTTTGATCAATTAACTTGCAACAAGGGCCAATTAATGATATAGTTTGAACATAACGGTAGGTAATTTATTGAAAAGGGTGTTAACCCAATTACATGTAAGACCACATATTTATAGCAGTTAGTAGCTCTAACTAACTAATTCACATTTTCACTTTCAGTCCTTATACTATGAACTAATACAAACTAAACACAAAGTACAACATACAAAACTTTAAACTCTAAACAATACAATGAATTAACCAACATTCACCCCCTTAATTCTTGTATTGTTCCAACTCCTAGCCTTGGTTTTAAAAAGCGAGAAGCGCACCAAGGCGACGAGGTCCAAAACCGAGGCGCAAAGCGCAAAGCGCAAAAGCGGTGGGATTTTCGTACGCAAGGCGCAAAATGATTATATAATTTTTTTATATATATCATAAGTTTTTAGTCTCCCTACCCAAAGTTTAGCTATAAATAAGCTTTATATATGTTTTAACATGTGAAATACAACCTAAAAAGCTTGCTGTACAACACCAATCTGCACAAAAATGTCCATGTAATGTCTATGTACATGAGGCGCGCGCCTCACCTGCACCTCAGGCCAGGCTTTTCCCAAAAAATCGCGCCTCAGGTGCGCCTTTTGTACAGCTCGCGCCTTATGTCACTAAAAGCTCAAAGCTTTGCGCCTCAGTGCGCCTCGCGCCTAGGCGCGCCTCAGGCGCGCTTTTTAAAACCAAGCTCCTAGCTTTAATTTCATTTCTGCAAACTTGATTCTTGACAAAGCTTTAGTTAACACATCTGCCTTTTGTTCCTCTCCACTGACATGCTTTACCACCACTAGGTTCTTTTCTACACATCCCCTAATATAGTGGTACCTCACATCTATGTGTTTAGATCTGCCATGGAACACAGGATTCTTCATCAACTGAATAGCTGCTTTGTTATCTACACACAACAGAATAGGACCCATTTCTTGATTTGTCAAGTACTCTAGCAAGCCTTTAAGCCACACAGCCTGCTGAGCTGTGGCTGTAGCTGCCATGAACTCTGCTTCACAGGAAGACAGAGCCACTGTGGCCTGCTTTTGGCTCACCCAACTCACAGGACCACCACCAAAATAGAATACCATTCCTGTAGTACTCCTTCCATCAGATTTAGTGGGAGCATGTGAGCTATCACTGTATCCAATCAGCTCCCCTACACCCCATACTTATACCATATACCATCTTCCATAGTCCCTTTCAAGTATCTAAGAATAGTCTTGACAGCTTGCCAATGTGATGCCTTAGGATCTGCCATAAACCTGCTAGCAAATCCCTACTGAGTAACACAAATCAGGTCTGGTCTGTGTAATATACCTCAAGCACCCTATAATCCTCCTATATTGTGACACATTCACAGACTCACTTTCTTCATCTTTGCCCAACTTTAGACCCGGATCCATAGGAATCTTTGTGGAGTTACACTCCCACATCTTTTGGTCTTCAAGAATCTTCTTAGCATACCCAGATTGGGTTAGAAAGATCCCCTCATTTGTCTGCTTAACCTCTATACCCAGATAGTAATTGAGTAGACCCAAATCTGTCATCTCAAAGCAAGACATCATCATAGACTTAAACTCTCTGATCACATCATCATTAGATCCTGTAGCTATGATATCATCCATATAAACACCAATGATTAGAGTACCAATTTCTGTGCTTCTCTTATACACTGCATGCTCTCTAGGACACCTTTCAAAACCAAACTTAATCAATGTATCATGCAGTTTTTCATTCCAAGCCCTAGGTGCCTGTTTCAGTCCATACAGGGCTTTCATTAGCTTGTAGACCTTTCTCTCACTTCCAGACTTTATGAAACCTTCAGGTTGAACAACATACACCTCTTCTTTCAATTCCCCATTTAGGAATGCAGTTTTTACATCAAGATGATGTACTTTCCACTTATTCACTGCTGACATAGGTAATATCAACCTTACAGTTTCCAATCTGGCCACAGGGGCAAAAACCTCTTCATAGTCGATTCCATACTGCTGTACATACCCCTTAACTACAAGCCTAGCCTTGTGTCTAGTCACATTACCCTCTGCATCCTTCTTAAGCTTGAATAGCCACTTCAAGTCTATAGGTTTCACACCTTTAGGACAGTCAACCAACTTCCAGGTGCCATTCTTCTCTATGCTTTCCATTTCACTCCTCATGGCTTTCATCCATTCTGGACTTTCTTTGGCTTGTTCAAATCTGACAGGCTCTTCTACATGCAACAATAACTCTGACTCATCATAATTTGGAGGTGTAAAGGGTATTTTCTCCAATATGTCAGTTCTACTGAACACATTATCCAAAGAAGCAAACCCTTTAGGAGGGGTATCATCATATGTTGATCTAAAGACATGATCACCATTTGATGTTTGTTCCCCTTCATCACCCCCTGAGTCTTGTTCTACACCATGAGATTGACCTGCATCATCCCAATCACCTGCTGAAGAGGATGGTTGCATAGAGTCATGATTTTCTTCACTGGTAGATCCACTTTCCTGGTCTGGAACACACACTGTCCCACCAAAGCTTGCATAGCTTTGATTGCAATGATCCACAGCAGTTGTGTCCCACTTCCAAGATTCACCTTCTTCAAAATGCACATCCCTGCTGACTACTATTCTCTTAGTCACAGGATTATACATTCTGTAGGCCTTTGTCCCAGGTTCTATCCCCAGATGCACCATTGGGGTACTTCTATCATCCAGCTTCCTTAGTTGATTGCTGACCTTTACATGTGCCACACATCCAAACACTCTCAAGTGTTTTACCATAGGCTTCTTAACAAACAGCCTTTCATAAGGGGTCATATTGACTAATGCCTTAGTGAGACTTCTATTTTGCAAATAGACTGAGTGTCTCACTGCTTCTGCCCACAACCATAAGGGCATACTCATTGCTTTAAGAATTGATCTCACCATCCCCGTTATAGTTTGGTTTCTCCTCTCCACAACCCCATTCTGTTGTGGAGAGTAAGGTGCAGTAAGGTACCTTTTGATGCCATCTAAGCTGCACAACTGCTCAAACTTTTGAGATGTGAACTACCCTCCCCTATCTGTTCTTAGTGCTTTCAGCTTGAAGTTTGTCTCCACCTCAGTGTGAGAGATGAATGCCTGAAATGCTTTAGGGGCCTCATCTTTTGACTTCAAGAAATACACCCACATATACCTGGAGTAGTCATCAACCAACAGCATGAAGTATCTGTTGCCAGCCGGTGTAGGTGGATCCAATGGTCCACACAGATCTGCATGCACAAGCTCCAAGGGTTGTTCAGCCCTATAGACACTTGTAGTAGGGTAAGAATGGCTTCTTTGCTTCCCTACCAGGCAGCTACCACACAGCTGTGACTTGTGGTTTATCCTAGGTAAACCTCTTGCCATGCTGTGTTTAGACATGCTATTGATTGAGTCAAAGTTCAAGTGACCCAATCTAGCATGCCATCTCCAGGCCACATCTTGGATCTCTCCTAACAGACATTTTGGGAGGGTTACTTCCAAACTGACCCTATAAAGCCTGTTCTGCCCTTTCTTGACTCTTAGAAGGGTCCTTCCACTCTTCTCAAACACCCACAGAAGTCTATTTTTCATCAAGATTCTGCAGCCAACTTCATCCAATTGGCCTAGGCTCAATATGTTGCTCATGAGGGCAGGGATGTAGTACACATTTGTAACTACTCTGTGCTCCCCATTCTTGCACTGAAAACATATTGATCCTCTACCTCTTATGGCCACAACCGAGCCATCTCCAAACTTCACCCTCCCAGTTACAGTTTCATCCAAGTCACTGAAGTGAGATTTGACCCCTATCATATGGTTACTAGCACCATTGTCTAGGTACCATATGCAAGAATCCACTTCAGTAGTCATAGTCTTTGGATAGACACTGTTTTCTTCAAGTAAACCCAGGTCTTGAATGACTTTCACCATCAACAGGGAGGGTTTTTGGTCTTCTTGGGTATGAGTCAAGTGGGCTTCATCACCTCGTGTCTTAGGGGCCCTGCACTCACTTGAGAAGTGCCCCAGACGATCACAATTGAAACATCTCATGTTTCTTTTGTCTTTCTTGGGAGGAGCACCCCTGTCACCACCCTCAAAGTTGGGTCTGGTGTTCCTACCTTTTCCAGTCCTCCCATGACCTCTACTTTTCCCTCTTGAGTCCCCAGAACTTGACTGCTTGTGGCTATCAGTCTTGGACTCACCTTTGACCCTTTCTTGCCACTCTGCTTTGGTTAGAAGCAGTTGACCCAAGGTGTTCTTCATTTGGGAGGTTGGCTTGAGCCTTTCTTCATAGGCTTTCAGCCTTCCTACCAGTTCCTCGAATGTCATGGCCTCAAGGTCTGAAAACTGCTCTATGGCAGCCACAATTGGGAGAAACCTCTCAGGTGAAGCCTTCAAGGTTCTCCTTACCTGTTTCGAGGCTTCAATTGTGGTTCCAAGAGCACGATATCTTGACACAAGTTCTCCCATTTTAGCCGCGAAGTCATCAATTGACTCAGTCTCTGCCATTGTCATCATCTCAAACTCATGATCTAGAGTTTGGATTCTTGCCTGCTTCACTCGATCTTCACCAACATACCTTTTCTTCAGGGCTCCCCAGATGTCTCTCGCACTCTTAAATGCAGCAACCTGCATTAATACATCCTCAGGCAATGCCTGAAATATGAATGCTCTGGCCTTCTTGCCGAGCTTCGCATCGACCTCGGCGGTCGTCGGGGGTTCAATTGCATCCCAGAGACCCTGGGCATCCATGAAGGCTTCCATTTTGATTGCCCAGGAGGTATACGTGGTCGGTGTAAGGATCGGAATCTTGAACGAAATCGAGTCGTTCAGGTCTCTCAGGGCTACTTGTCGGCTGTTGTCCGCCATGGAATCGAGTCACACTTCTTCGATTGCGGCAAGATTCGGTCAATTGATCGTGTTGCAATTGCTGATCTGTCTCGTCGGCGTCTTCAATTTCAGGCGGCGATGGGTTCGGAAGATCAAGATGATGATCGGAAGAAATTTCACAGAGTTCCCTTGATTGGATTCGAGAGCCTCTATCGCTCTGATACCAACTGATATAGTTTGAACATAACGGTAGGTAATTTTATTGAAAAGGGTGTTAACCCAATTACATGTAAGACCACATATTTATAGCAGTTAGTAGCTCTAACTAACTAATTCACATTTTCACTTTCAGTCCTTATACTATGAACTAATACAAACTAAACACAAGTACAACATACAAAACTTTAAACTCTAAACAATACAATGAATTAACCAACAATTAAACCCTCTTAGTTTCTATATAAGCCGACCCGAGGATAAAGAGTTCAATCCAACTCGTTTGTTTAACTTCTTAAATTCTTATCAATAACTACTAGCTGCACTATGTCATCCAGAACTTCCCTGGCTTGTTTGCTTTTACTATTCTTCTCGGCTTCTTTGCTTTCTCAAGTTGCCTCACGCTTGCTCTTGGAAAATTCCAGCTACGAAAGCCACGATCAATGGATGGCTCGTTATGGACGCACATACAAGGATGCTAATGAGAAGGAACGACGTTCAAAAATTTATGAAGAGAATGTCCGGTACATAGAGTCTTTCAACAATGTGATGAACAAAGGTTACAAACTTGCAGTCAACGAGTTTGCAGACCTTACCAATGAAGAGTTTAGAGCAACAAGGAACAGATTCAAGGCACATGAATGCTCCACATCAACCTCTGCTTTTAGGTATGAAAACGTTACTGCAATACCATCATCCATGGATTGGAGAAAGAAAGGTGCAGTGACGCCTGTCAAAGACCAAGGCCAGTGTGGTAAGCAGATATTGTCCGTCTTGGAAATTTTTACAAATCAATATAACAAGGTCCAAGTACTAAGATGAGCTTACTATGTTTCATGCTTTCTAACATCAATATATTTTTTATGATGATATGTAGGGTGTTGCTGGGCTTTTTCGGCTGTGGCAGCTATGGAAGGTATAACCCAACTGAAAACAGGTAAACTAGTATCACTATCTGAACAAGAGCTCGTGGACTGTGATACTAGTGGCATTGATCAGGGATGTGAGGGTGGTCTTATGGACAACGCCTTTGACTTCATCGTGAAAAATAAAGGCCTCACCACGGAGACGAACTACCCTTACAAAGGTGTTGATGGCACCTGCAACAGCAACGAGGCATCTAACCATGCTGCAACAATTACTGGACATGAAGATGTTCCAGCCAACAGCGAAAGTGCATTGTTAAAAGCTGTGGCTAGTCAGCCCGTGTCTGTTGCTATTGATGCTAGTGGGTCAGACTTTCAGTTCTACTCTAGCGGTGTGTTTACAGGAGACTGTGGCACGGAATTGGACCATGGTGTTACTGCAGTTGGTTACGGGACTATCGATGATGGGACTAAGTATTGGTTGGTGAAGAACTCCTGGGGGACAAGTTGGGGCCAAGAGGGGTACATAATGATGGAAAGAGATGTTGAGGCTAAAGAAGGCCTTTGTGGCATTGCTATGCAGGCTTCCTACCCCACTGCTTAAGTATTTGAGAAAGACCAAAAGTAATTATACATGTACTGCATATAATGTATGTATTTCATGTTATGTAAATATAAGAAAACTCGTAAATTATATGTATCGCATCATTTATCATATATGTATATATACCTACACTATATACATACATACAGTATTTGGAATGTGAACATCTGATTGTTTTAAGAGAATATTTAGTTTTGTGATGAAATATAGCAGTAAATTAAAAAAAGACAGGATGAGTTGGTTTAACTAAAAATTTTTCACTAAGATTAGTTTAATCAATGACATTTTTTTTTATTTCGGGCGATGGCACAAGGCTCTCTATATTGGCACTATAATACGGCCAATTCTAACAAAATCTTAACAATCAACGGAACACGGGAAAAAGTTCTTGTTAATTATCCAGAAACTCACATGCTGTAGCCTCAAACAAAATACAAGATACATAGACTCATCAAATGTCATGGACCCAGAAAAAATTTTACCGCGTCCCTATATTTTGGTGTTCAAATGCCTATAAACGTGATTTACAATTTTACATGGACACTCTAGCTGCCCCATCTATATCATGTATATCGAAACTCAAAAAAAATAACAATCATTAACGACAGTTCCAGTGATCTTTAATAATCCTAATAAGCACATTGTACTATCAAAAATCTAAACAGATCCTGAAAGTTGATTCTATTCACACTGCATATTGGCAACTTGTAGATTTCTGGATGAAATAATCTAAGAGAAGCAAAAGGCTCCCGGATGCCATGAATCATGACTGACCCATGGAGAACCGTCTCACTTAATGATCAAGACATTATTGATTTCAAGAAGTTTATAATTTATATCATCCTAATTTACAATGGATATCTTCTGCCATACATCACCTGGGTTTCATTATTGATAAGAAGTCCATTTTTCATATTATTATAAAAATGTCTGATACACATGAAAATGTTCTCAAATCACATCAAAAGTCTATATTAAGAGACATACACACTTACGAAAAAAATACAGATCGCTAAAATACTCACCAGACAGAATTAAAAAGTTATTAGGCCACAAATTAAAAATATCTAGGATTTATCCAGCCTTAGAGAAAGTCTACGTTACAGAACCAACTAAATTCCAAAATAGCAGCCAGATTATATTTTTAAATTTGTTACATTACCCTACATGCATCTTGGTATATGTTAACAAAACAAGAGTGCACAACAGTTTGATTACTATGCAGCCATATATACACTAGTCCAATAGGAAAATCCAAGATGCTTATTAGATTTGATTAATCATCACTCTAAACAACAGAGTACGTCACTAGCTCACATTATTTAATTATACTTCAAAATCAGGACATTTTATCTTTCAGGTATTTCTATTAATTTACATACCAGGACCAAACCCTCTTTCTATATAAAGCCAACCTCAGCGTAAAGAGTACAATCCAACTCATTTCCTTAAGATCTTTCTTACAACTTCTAGCTGCACTATGTCATCCAGAACTACCCTGGCTTTTTTGCTTTTACTTTTCTTCTCGGCTTCTTTGCTATCTCATGTTGCATCGCGCTTGCTCTCGGAGGATTCCAGCTATGAAAACCATGAGCAATGGATGGCTCGTTATGGACGCAAATACAAGGATGCTGATGAGAAGGAACGACGTTCAAAAATTTATCAAGAGAATGTCCGGTACATAGAGTCATTCAACAATGCCAAGAACAAAGGTTACAAACTTGCAGTCAATGAGTTTGCAGACCTTACGAATGAAGAGTTCAGAACAACAAGAAACAGATTCAAGGCACAAGAATGCTCCCCCTCAACCTCTACTTTCAGGTATGAAAATGTTACGGCGGTTCCATCATCCATGGATTGGAGAAAGAAGGGTGCAGTAACACCAATTAAAGACCAAGGCCAATGTGGTAAGCAGATCGAAATTAGTTTGTGAATATTTGAATATTAATAAACATGGTCCAAGTACTAAGATAAGCCTGTTAACAGAACTACATATCATGCTTTCTAACATCAATAGTTCATGATGATATGTAGGATGTTGCTGGGCATTTTCGGCTGTGGCAGCTACGGAGGGAATAACCCAACTGAAAACAGGCAAACTAGTGTCACTATCTGAACAAGAGCTCGTGGACTGCGACACTAGTGGTGTAGATCAAGGATGCGAGGGTGGTCTTATGGACAACGCCTTTGACTTCATCGTAAAAAACAAAGGCCTCACAACAGAGACCAACTACCCGTACCAAGGTGTCGACGGCACCTGCAACAGCAACAAGGCATCTAACCATGCTGCAACAATTACTGGCCATGAAGATGTTCCGGCCAATAGCGAAAGTGCGCTGTTAAAGGCTGTGGCTAGTCAGCCCGTCTCAGTTGCTATTGATGCTAGTGGGTCCGACTTCCAGTTCTACTCTAGTGGTGTGTTTACAGGAGACTGTGGCACGGAACTGGACCATGGTGTTACTGCAATTGGTTATGGGACTACCGATGATGGAACTAAGTATTGGTTGGTGAAAAACTCTTGGGGAACAAGTTGGGGTCAAGAGGGGTACATCATGATGCAAAGAGATGTTGAGGCTAAAGAAGGCCTTTGTGGCATTGCCATGCAGGCTTCTTACCCCACTGCATAATTTGAGGGAGACGAGAAGTAATTATATATTGTGCACTTTATGAATTTCATGTTATGTAAATACAAGAAAACTTGTAAATTATATGTATCGCATCATTTATCTTATATGTAAATATATATATCGTATTTGAAATTTAAATATGTGATTGTTTTAAGAGAATACTTTGTTTTCAGATTAAAATTAGTAGTGTTAAAAAGACAGAATACAGTAGTTCAATGAAAAATATTGTATTATATGATGAAAGAACTAACTAACCTCAGTGAAATGCTAAACCAGAATCATTATCTGTTCTTTTCTCGAATTAGCTAACCCCAAGTGCTTACCACCAATAGTAGAAATATTGTCCAATGATTAATAGTAGTAAATTTTACTTTCCAGATCTTGATCTGTATTAGGCAAAAAAATAGAACGCAAGAACGGTGGAACTAGCAATGAGTGGTTGAATGCTCATAAAGGTAAAAGAATTCATCTTTTTCCCACATGTATGATTCAAAAGTCAAAGACAAAAGATTCTTAGATAAGCCATAATAGTGTCAAGAATGAACAAACTTGTTGTTTAATACATATTCGGCCACTTGATATTAAAATACAATATATATACCGAAAACCATGGGTGGCTCAACCCTTTTGAAGGCCGAAAGCAAATATAAAACCCAGGGCTCTTCTACTTTCTATATTTTACATGGTCAAAAAATGTATGGACTCGAAATAAATTACAAACCGAAACTTACCTTTCTTAAAAATTCAACCTCTACTTCAATGGCACCTGCCACACTTAATAACTATAACCGTATTGCAATTTTGGAATGTCTGAAGGTTTTTCTGAGTCAGGTACTCAGGTATGATCAATTACTCCATTTTTAAAAGCCTATTGTCTTCACTATGCACCAACCACTAACCCAAAGCCATATATCCAATGTTGTTGACTGCATTTTGGGAAACAGTTAAGTTCTATGAAGATAATCAGAAAATGGTTAGCCAGTTTTACTACTAATTCAAGCAGTTTGGATAAGGCTAACCTATGGAGTTCAGCTCATTCACTCCATGGTGTTTTATAGGAATATGAACTTTTCATCTGTAATCTTTCAGGACTTAAATTCTCAGGTGTATAACTCTAGGAAGACGGCCATAGTTCCCTATCACACATGCAATATTGGGCCTTGCCTAATTATCCCTTATCTTTCAAAATTTTACACTCTCAAGTCTGAACAAGACATAATAGGGCGTACCCGGTGCATGAAGCTCCCGCTTTGCGCAGGGTCCGGGGAGGGGCCGGATCGCGAAGCGATCAGATGTACGCAACCTTTCCTTGCACAATTTTGTGCAAGAGGCTGTTTCCACGGCTAGAACCCATGACCTCAAGGTCACAAAGCAGCAACCTTACCAGTTGCTCCAGGTCCGCCCTCTGAACAAGACATAATAGGTAATATATTAATCATAAAAAAATGAAATATAATCAACTCAGAAATCAGATTGTAGAATATAACTAACCAATCCACACAAATAAACTTTTTTGTTAAATTCAACTGTGGAAACAACAATCCTAGCAACATAGAGTTCTAATTTGAACCAATGAGCTTCATTTATAATTCAAGTGTTTTGAATTTATGCTTCAAAACACTACTTTCTTATAAATTGCCTTTAGCCAACCCATGTAATTTCAAAAAAAATGATTGCAAATTGTCATACATATCATTTTCTACATTTCAACAGCAAAACAACAATCCTGGAAACAGAGCTCTAATGTGAACCAAATGAGCTACAGTTTTGATCCAAGCCTGTGTTCATCACTAATTCAACAAACTAGGAATCCATTTTGCAAGTAACAACGTTCTAAAAAACCAGTAGCCCTAATATGTCAACATTTTATTGTGAATTGTGGAAATTAACACCAACAATATCTGCTAAAACAATTATAAATAAAGAAAACTGAAGAAATCCTATGGCAAACTAGTCTAATATATCCGATTGCAGAATTTGAGAGGGAGAAGATACCTGAAGTTTATCGATTAGAAGAAACTGAAATTGATCGATCTGCAGTTGTTTCGATTGTGTGTAGTAAGAAGTTGAAATCGATTGTAGGTTCATCAATCGAAACATCTTCTATGATTATCGCTGATGCGCCCAACGATTCAATATTTTAGCGGGATTGATAAAGCGATGAAGAGGGCCAGGTTGACGCAATCAGAAAAGGTGACCGAATAGACCAGGCCTATGGGCTTTTGAACTGTGGCCCATCCGACAAATATATATTGCTTACACTGTTACACATAAATACATAATTACTTTATAATTGTACTTTAACAAAATAGGCCTAAAAATTCTGAAATTAATATTACTACCGGGTCGGGTGGGTGCCTGTCATCTTTTTATAAAAGACTAAGGTATTGCTTGTTTTTTCTGTAGTAAAATATCTACAGTTTGCGTACTACATCTGCAGGCATCTGTAGGAGAAGATGTGGACCAAACGTCTGCAGACTGCAAGAAAAATACAATTTGTTTTTAACATCTGTAGACTGCTAAAATATTTTGTAATTAAAATAAACCTATTTTTTAAACTTTAAAAAGTACTTCAACATTAAAATTTAGAAGTGGTCGGACGGTGGTGGTGTCGGACGGTGGTGGTCGCGGACGGTGATGAAGGTGGACTATGGTGGTGGTGGACGGTGGTGGTGGACATGGGTGGTGGTGGGTGATAGTGTTTAATACTCTGCAGACTTTAGAAGTGGTTGTGTCAAGTCTGCACCATGCAGACCTCGCGCGGACCTTTTTTAATGAAAAACCTTCCAAAAACCAAACAATCTGCAGATCTCAACGTATGCGCGTGGTATGCACGGCACAGGAAGAGCTTTTAACAAAAAACAAACACCCCCCCCCCCCCAAAGTACTCTTGATGTTATAGTGTTACACTTCATATTATCTTTCAATCTAGGTTTACTTCAAATTAACTTTGCTTCTTACCATTAGTCGGCTCTGCCTAAAACGATAATCTAACACTGTATCATCACATGGCGGTTCTGCCTAAAACAGGCATTCTAACACTGTATCATCACATGACGAATAACAACACACTAGCCCTTTTCCTACTTTAAGTGTAATCGTTAACTTTTTCATTTTTTGACATTGATACCAAAATGCAATCAATTACTATGTTGTATGCTGTAGATGCGTTAGTCTATAGTTTGGTGGCGGTTTAGCTCGCATTGCAACATTATATCTTTAGACAACAACTTACATGGAGTTGATCCAAGAGTTGGTTGACTCATATCATCGGATATACAAATGGGATAGAAAAATGTCGTTGCTCCTCAATACGCCTCAAGAGTCAAGAACACGAGGATTATCATACATCTGCATTTTTCATTTAAGGGGCTGTTTGGGATTGCTTTTTTCCAACTCCTTTTGACTTTTGAAGATGTGAAAAGACCAAAATACCCCCCAAAAGTCACCAGAAGTTAAAAATTTTAACTTCTGGTGACTTTTGAAGGGGTATTTGGTCTTTTCACCCCTCTAAAAGTCAAAAGGAGTTAGAAAAAAGCAATCCCAAACAACCACTAAGTCTATATATATAGCTAATAATAATCATAAAGTGGGCTATGGTGATTTTAAACTTCATACCAACATTCATTTGTACGTGTTGGTTCTTTTACCATATATTTGGTTATGCTCTAACCCTCTAATAATTTAGCAATCAACATTATATAATCTACTTTTAACTACAAATAACCAACCATCAATTTTATGTCTCGATCCAAAACATGAATAAATCCTGTCAAATTTGTTATCTTTTCTTGATCATGAAATTGAAAAGCAAGAAAAGATGCAGGAAAATCAAGATTAAAAGAAAACACTTTGAAAAATCAAGAATCACTAAACTTTGAACAGATGGCCGTTTGGGAATTGATTTAGTGGGAGACTGTAACAGCCTCATCCATAGCGAATGCTCGCGCGATACCATGTACAACGAAGCTCCTCGACGACAACAAATCCGGTGAAGTAATCTCCACTCTGTTGATCCTAAGCAACTCATCAGACAGATTAACAACAGTGTCAGTGATCTCTATTTCTTTACCACACAACGTCATGATCGACGCTCCTGCAGGCAAGGAAGCCAAGTGTTTGAAAGAATGCTTCTTTGGCACAATATGATACCTCACCAACTTATGCACCATAGCTGCAGGCATCTCCATCACCTCAATAATCGGAGGTGCAAATATCGTCATCGAATGCAAATTCGGGTGATCTTTAACAATCCCATCAAGCACATTATACAACCAAAACGAAAACGGTGTGAAACCAGAAGAGCTCAAGAACTTCACCACCATTCTCCATTCAGCCTTGATCTTCACAAGATCAAATTTAGCACCAACAGTACTACTACTACTGTTCGAAACTTCACTCTGATTCAAACTGCATACGGGTAATTCATTGATTTCTGGGAGAAATTTGAACGAAGCAAAAGGGCCATTGACAGCATGAATGGCGAGAGACCCATGAAGGAACATATCAGGGTTAGTAATCAACACATTATTGATTTCAAGAATTCGATTTCTCTCATCTTTTTTCGTGATGGAGATCTTCTGCTGTTGGAACATGGTGCACAGGCATGCGTTCAAAGGTTTCTGGAACAAATCTTGAATCGTGAATCTGTTGGGTGAGATGTGGTAACTCACAAGTTCGATCATCATGTACGGAGGAATCGAGAGGTTGTGCATGACGGAATCGGGGATGGCGAAGATGGTGGCTTCCGGCGACGGGAGGAAGAGGTCCGGCGAGATGTGAATGAGGTTTGCGATGAAGTCGAAGCCGTTGGACCGGAGGAATTGGGTGGCGTTGGAGGGGAAATCCGCCGGTGGGTCGCCGGAGTTGGGCGGAGGTTGGTGGTGGCGGTGGTGGTGGTGGTGGTGGTGGTAGATGCGGGAGACGGTGGGGATGATGAAGGGGAGGAGGATGGTGGTTACGACGGCGAGAAGTATGGTGGCGACGATGAAGATTTGGGTTTTTGCACCAGTCATGTTGCAGGGGGGACTATGGTTTTCGAAACAAGAAGCATCAAACGGTTTTTGGAGGGATCATGGTGGGGTTAGTTGGATAATAAATTGATCATCTTTCAATGAGAGCTTAAGTTTCGGTTGTGTTATGATTTGGTCCCATCTTAGGCACATTGATTTGTCTATTGAAATGTTGAAAGAGAAGATAAGGAACATGACATTTTAGTAGAGGTGATATGTTATAGTTTTATAATATTTGAATCTTTTAGATTGTAGATTGATTTGGAATGAGAGAATTTGGTGGAGAGATTCGTGAGATCGAATATGTGTATCTGTTTGTTTGTTTGTTTTTTTTTTTTTTTTGTACCCCAGAAGAATATCGGAGTCTTTTATTCGGTTTTGGGTGTAAAACAGCATTTCAACATTTTTGATTTTCATTTATATATTTTTAGTATTTACAAAATTTGATGAATTTCTCAATAGAAAAGCATTTACCATAAGTAAAATAAAAATTAAACTGACCTGACAGCTTGTTTCCGGCAATGATCTACCGCCTCTTATACCCTCACACAAAACATTATTCAGAGTGTCAAATCATATGTTATAAGTGTTTAAGCACATGATACAAGCTCCCTAAGCAAAAGATATATTAATTTTACATTATACAAACTCCCTAAGCAAAAGATGTATTAATTTTACATTATGCTTCCTCATGGGTTACAACATGTTCTCTCAACTTCAAGTAGTCCTACTCTTTCAAATACTATACTTTTACATTTCTTTTTTTTCCACACCCAAAATTTAACTCTTGATTCACTCATGGTTTTTTTAATTTTCTTTTTGAGTTCACATAAAATTTTTGGGTTTAGCGGAGGAACACTACCAATCTGCCTAGAGATAACTTACAACATGATGATAACAAGCTAGAAGGGGTTAGATTATAGCCTCATGGACCACTCTCTAACGGTTAAGATGGCAAATTCTATATAAATTGATCTTATGTATCAATGATTCAATGATATATACACATTTAACATAGTTTTAAGATGAGGATAATGTGGTGGTAATAGCTGTTGTGGGAAGGGGCAAGACAAGAGAGACATCCATCATATCGTGTAAATGGCCCTCTTTCGTAAAGTACCGATGAGGTCTGGATTAGGCCGAATGAGCTAGACTTGCCTACGTCCAATCCAATACCATTAAGCCCGATCTAAGGGGTACGTCAACATAGTGTTAGTAACTTGATACAATTGCAAGGGTGTTTCACAAGATGTGGCTCGATTTGATAATCCTTCCAATTGATCAATCGTTAAAGAGTATAGAAGTTGTTCGTCTATGGGCAAGAACAATAATGCGTTAATTAAGCAGCCAAGGTGATACCAAAACCAAAATAATAATTCTGTCTACTCAAAGACCATATTTAACAGCTCCTATATTTACTTGTGGACGGATGTTGTTCACTACCGAAGTGCACAACCTTAGAATAAAACTGGAACAAACTTGTTAATGTTAAATTATTGAATCAATTCATCTGTAACATGTCGTTATCTCTGTTTCCATTACTAGTTTTATGTCTAATTGTCATTGCAGGATATAGCAAGGGCTAAAGGTTACAAATCACAAGCTTTGGGATGTTGGCTAGAAATACTCAAGGTTAAAGGGGGCTGAGTGTAACTTGAGATGGAAAACGAGAACTTTATGGAATCACACTCTTTGTCCTCCCAAAGTGCGACCAATGCTGTTGTGATACAGCAGTACACTCCACTTGATGTTGCTAATGCTTTTGTGGATTAATATTATAAAGTTATGCAAAATATTCCCGGAGATGTATATATCTTCTATAAGGATCAAAGCGTGCCAACCCATTCGACATATACAAAAATCGATAGCAGCTTCTTCGGTCGGCTGCCTCTTCTTCTTCATCGCTGCACTTGAACAGTGCAGTCTTCTTCTACCTGTTGGATATCTGCTGCACTCTCGCTTTTTGTACCGAGTTCACAACATTTGGGTGAATCTCTTTGGGTGTATTCGTAGAGAGGAATCAGTATATATACCGAGACTCTCACTTATTTTGGGTTTGTATTGAAGATTTCTTATAAACTTTACAGTTACTAATGATTGAAACGAAATAAATAAACTTCATAATTTTAGCTCAAAGTAACTGATCTATAATCTACGCCTTAAATTTTCTTTTTTTTATCATATACACTCTTTACTCTATATCTACTATACTTTAATACTCGCTTTACAAAAATGAAAACAGAGAAACAGATTTCCTGCAGATGTGACACATTCAACATTTTTCAGCTTCGGTCATCCCTTTTACGAGTGACCCGAATGTAACAGTAAACCGCGGCGAAAGTAACCGTAACAAGGCCACCGATGATCACTCCGCCACCGGCAATAGACTCGTGCGACGAGTGACGATGCTTCTCCATCTGCTCAGCATTTTCATCGTGTTCCGGTCCCATCGGCGACTCCGCAGGCGCTAAAGAAGGCGAGTCCGGGCCAATTGGCGTGTGAATAATGGGTCTGCTGGCAGTTGATCGGAAGATCAAGATTCCGGCGAAAAAGAAGCAAAATAGCACAAGTTTGAAGTGACCCATGTTGAGATTTGATGAGGCGAAAGTGGGAAACAGAGTGAATATAGGTGTGAATATTGTTGTGGAGAAATTAAGGGAGATGTTGGGTTAGATGGTTGACATGTGATCGGGTATAAATAGATGGTAGTTGGTGTTCGAGAAGGAGGATGATTCGGTGAAGGTGAAAATGGGGTCTACACGATTAGATTTGTGGTTACCAATGGTATGAAAGCTGTTATTATACAACTGTCACTATCACTATTAAAGACACTCGTTTTAGACTTTATGGTTCTTTAAATCTTTAATGTAATTTTTAATTTTAATTGTTTTTTTAGTATACGATTTATTTTTTGTGCGTTTTAAGCGGTTTTATATTTTACTCTTAATGACAATTCATTGAACTTAACAACTTTGATGATGATTATAAAAAATATTGCTTAGTTGTTGCATTGTTTATAATATTATAATATGTAAAATTAGAGTTTGTATAAATTAAGACTGCTTCTAACACACTCTAGATTTTTTATAATATATACATAATAATTTGCATCTAGTATAATTTCAGTTTATAGTATTTTAATTGTATGACACATTAATTTTGTTTTTTAAACACCATTTTATTCCTCCCAAGTCCTAACTCCATCCATAATTTTTTAAAGATTTAAACACACATCGTTTTTATGAAAGTTTACATAAATATCACTAGACTACAAGATCATGGTTGTAAAAAGTGTGTGACAAACTATTTAACTATCAGAATGTTTATGGGACATGATTTACTTATAGTGTTAGAATTTTTTATAACAAGTCATTGTTCACTGGAGTTAAATGTAAAACATTAATTTTGTTACACCAAAATTGGTGTAAATTTATATTATATATTATCACATCAAAATCATAACTATTTGCTTTGGAAATTGGTTAAATGGAGTAAGGGAACGCAATGACTTGAGAAATAAGGAGTTGGTTAGCTGCTTACAAGACGATATCACGACATGTGAACAAGCGTGCCACCCCAAGTCGCCAAGATCCAAAGTGGTTTAAATCCACATTTTAGATTAGTGTTAAATATGTTTGTTATATTATTTTAGCGATAATATCTAGTAAGTTCATGTGAATAGTAACGTGATAATTTGTTTCGCCTTATTTTTGGGATAATTAATTACTTTAATAAGCCTATAGAAAGACTGTGTTAAAATATATATGTTCATATTAATTCTAATTCATCTCTAATTCATCCGGATATATCATAATCATTTTCTTATTTTAGTTTTGTGATTATTTGTAGTATATAAAAGGTTGGGCTTCAAGAGTGATTGGGCTTATTACATTGGGCTAAGGCTGCAAGTGGGCTTGTAGAATTGGAGCTCGGTCCAGCTGGTGTGTGTTCGTGTGGCTATATTAGAAGTAATCTTCTTCTCGAAGATTCATTCAGTTAGATCACACTCTCTCACATTTCTAGGGTTTTCTCTCACAAGCAGAGGAGAAGATTCAGTTAGAGATTGTTCATCTTCTTGTTCATTTCATTTGGGTTCTTTTAATTGTTAGTCTGCAACACATTGTTGCAAGTTAGTGTTTAATCTTGTTAAGTTCTTAGTTTGTTTTCATTGTTCATAAGTAAAGAACTTATATAGATTTGTTTGTATAAACTGTTGTTATTTCAATGAACAATGAGATTCAGTTTTATTAACATGGTATCAGAGCCTCGTTGCTCTTGATACATCGTTTGTTCATAAAACTCAGTTTTCAAAAACCCTAATAGAACGAGATTGTCATGGTGATAGGTGATTTCAGATATCTTCATATGTGTCTCTGTAAAGAGACACCAAATCTATACTGATCTCATTTCTTTTTGAATCTTAAACGTCGGGTGATAAGTTGTGGTTTAAAGTGTCAAAACCCTAAGGGTTCTTGGATCTGTGTCAGATCGATTTAGATCTGATCTCTCTACAGAACTCAGTTTTGAATAATACACTAATATCTAAACCTAGATCTAAGACTGTTTAGTGATTTTGTTATACCCTGGGTCTGATTCGTGTTCTCAATGTCACTGAATCATACAAACGTCTTCCGCTGATAAACTCGTGTCAAACAACGTACGTTTGGTTGCTTGAGATATTTTATGGCTCTGTGAAGCATCTCCACAAGTGGACTGAAGGTTCAGTCATTGATATTCAGCTGTGGTGTGTGCTATATCACTGTAAGTCTTCTCACCCTATTCTGTAGCAAGTCCCTTCACTAATGAGTTTCCGTGGGAGTACTAACATACGGGAATCAACTGCCCATTTGTCACACCCCGACCGACGGTGGAATCATCGAAGCGGACGAGGGAATGATTGATTGTTCATAACACATGGTTGTCTAATAGTGGAAATAATATTAAAATCAAATTACAAGATAATATAAGTTTAACATACACAAATACAACAATCGAAACCACAAATAATAATTGTCTTTTATTTAACTAAGTCCGTGTCTTAAGTGAGCACGTAGAAGTCCACTATCTTGCTTAACCTGAAATCATGTGAGAAAATAAAGTCAACTAACGAGTTAGCTGGTGAGTAATCACATATTTAAATATACGTATAGATTGATTGATTGATTGAGAATAATTCAATTCACAAGGTAATATTAAGACTTATATGGCAATAGCGAAACATATAGATAAACCAACACAATAACAACCCCTTGACTTGACACTTGCATATAATAGACTCCACACATACACCATAGATTAACTCCTGCCTCTGGCACAATCACCACTCGACTATTCATATGGGGTGGGTTATCCAAACCAGTTGATCTACCATTGATACCAGGATTGATTGATTGAATTAGGGTTTATTGTCGTCCAGTTTAGCATAGTATGTTCACGTAATTGCAAGTAATAACATAACCTGTCTTGAATTAAATTTAGAATGAAACAACAATAGAATATAATGATTGAATATATTGTATCACATGATTTCCCCCAAATAGGAAATGATTTAAAAAGGGGATATGAATACTCACTTGATTGATGAGATTTGAATTTGGACGTGATAGATTAGACACCAACGATTTCCTTATGATTAACCGACAATTGACTGATTTTGGTCGGGAATTTAGTGACTTCGATGTGGAAACTTTGGATTCGAATTCACCGACAATTAATCGTGTTTAATAAGTGCCTTGAGTTCGAAACTAGTCCACGAGAGCATTGGAACCGGTTTTGCGAGTTGAAATGGTGAAATTTGATCGTTTTTGGCTTCGCCGGAGTTCGGCCGGAGACTCGCCGGAGTCTCGCCGGAAAAACGGGGTGTCGACGGGGGGATGGTTTGGGTTTTAAAAATTTACACATTCAGTACCTGCGGTTTTAAGTTTAATATTTTATGTCTGAAACTTTGGTTTTAAGTTTCTTAAATTACATAATCACCCCCTGAACCTTTAAATCCAATTTTAATACATGCTTATATATATACATATATATATATATATATATATATTATATTATTTTAATTATTATTATTATTAGGATTATTGAAATTTTCAAATTCAATATCGACAAAATCAACTTTATTAAAAATACGCAATGTTACAGTCTCCCCTGCTTTAGGAAATTTCGTCCCGAAATTTTAATCACGAGGAGACTGAAACGAAGAGATGAGGATACTTGGATTTCATTTGGTCCTCACGTTCCCAGGTGTACTCTGGCCCACGTTTAGACTCCCAACGAACTTTGACAATGGGTATCCGACTGCGTTTGAGTTGTTTAACTTCCCGATCCATAATTTCCACAGGTTTCTCAATAAAGTGCATAGATTCATCAATCTGGACTTCGTCGAGTGGAATGTGGAGATTTTCATCGGCAAGACATTTCTTGAGATTTGAAACATGAAACGTCGGATGTATATTGCTAAGTTCTTGAGGTAGTTCAAGCTTGTAGGCCACTTCCCAATTCGCTCGAGCACTTTGAATGGACCCACGTAACGAGGTGCTAGCTTCCCTTTCTTTCCAAAGCGAATCACTCCCTTCCAAGGTGACACCTTAAGAAGTACGAGATCACCGACATTGTATTCCATGGGCTTACGTCTTTTGTCAGCATAATGCTTTTGACGATTTCTAGCAGCGACCAAGTTATCACGGATCTTATGAATTTTTTCGGTTGTTTCTTGTATCAATTCCGGACCAGTAATCTGTGATTCACCAACTTCAGACCAACAGATGGGAGATCGACACTTTCGGCCATACAAGGCCTCAAATGGTGCCATTTGGATGCTGGTATGGTAACTATTGTTGTATGAAAATTCGATTAACAGAAGATGAGAATCCCACGATCCACTGAAATCAATGACACAAGCCCGGAGCATATCCTCGAGGGTTTGTATCGTTCTTTCAGTCTGACCGTCGGTTTGCGGGTGATAGGCTGTGCTAATATTTAGTTGAGTCCCGAGAGCTGATTGGAGACTTTTCCAGAAACGAGAGATGAAACGACCATCGCGATCAGAAATAATATCTAAAGGTACACCATGTCGACTGACTATTTCATTAATGTAAATACGAGCCAATTTCTCGACTCGATAATCTTCCCGAATTAGAATGAAATGAGCCGACTTAGTCAATCGATCAATGATAACCCAGATACTATCGTGACCACTAGCGGTACAAGGCAGCTTGGTGATGAAATCCATGGATATGCTTTCCCATTTCCATAATGGAACCTCGGGTTGTACTAGTAATCCAGAGGGACGTTGATGCTCGGATTTGACTTTGGAACATGTGAGGCATTTAGATACATACAAGGCTATATCCTTCTTCATGCCGGGCCACCAATATTGGTTCCGAAGATTCATGAACATCTTATCTGCTCCCGGATGAATAGAATAACGAGCCTTGTGAGCCTCATCCATGATGGTTGTTCGAAGATTATCGCGATTCGGAATCCAAAGTCGATTTAGAAAATACAGTAGTCCGTCCGACTTGGTTTCCAATTGGAGTTCAGCACCGCATGACATTTCCTCATACATGTTGCCCTCGGTGACTGATTCGTGTTGAGCTTCGAGTATACGGGTCAAGAGGTCGGTTTGAATGGTAACACTTTGAAGCATAACTTGGCCCTTACGACTTAATGCATCGGCTACGACATTAGCTTTACCGGGATGGTAACGAATCTCACAGTCGTAGTCATTGAGTAGTTCGACCCATCGTCGTTGCCTCATGTTAAGCTCCTTTTGGTTGAAGATGTACTGGAGACTCTTATGATCGGTGAATACAACACATTTAGTGCCATAGAGATAGTGTCTCCAGATTTTGAGTGCGAATACGACAGCACCCAATTCAAGATTGTGCGTCGTATAATTTTTCTCATGAATCTTCAATTGTCTTGAAGCATAAGCTATAACTTTGCCTCGCTGCATGAGAACGCAACCTAGACCTTGTTTTGAAGCGTCACAATAGACAACGAAATCGTCGTTTCCATCAGGAAGTGTTAAAATCGGCGCTTCACACAACTTTTGCTTGAGGGTTTGAAATGCTTTTTCTTGATCAGGCCCCCAAGAAAAGGCTTATCCTTGTGGGTCAAAGCAGTAAGTGGCACAGCAATCTTTGAGAAGTTAGGAATAAAACGTCGATAATATCCGGCTAAACCAAGGAATGAACGAATCTCTGTAGGAGTTTTAGGTTCTCCCTATTTCTTTATTGCCTCGATCTTTGCGGGATCAACATGAATTCCCTTGCTGTTTACTATGTGACCAAGAAATTGAACCTCATTAAGCCAGAATTCACATTTTGAGAATTTGGCGTAGAGTTTCTCTTCCTCAGAAGTTCGAGTATTAGACGAAGGTGATTCTCGTGATCGGATTTTGATTTGGAGTATATCAAGATGTCGTCGATGAATACGATCACGAATTTGTCTAGGTATGGCCGGCACACGCGATTCATTAAATCCATGAATACTGTCGGTGCGTTGGTTAACCCGAATGGCATCACTGTAAACTCGTAATGGCCATATCTCGTTCGGAAAGCGGTTTCTGGGATGTCTTCATCGTGCACACGGAGTTGGTGATAACCAGAACGAAGATCGATCTTTGAGAAATGAGTGGCTCCTTGAAGCTGATCAAACAGATCGTCGATTTTGGGTAATGGGTAACGGTTCTTGATTGTGAGTTTGTTGAGTTCTCGATAGTCAATTCACATACGGAATGAGCCATCCTTTTTCTTCACGAATAAGACCGGAGCTCCCCATGGTGACGAGCTCGGGCGAATGAATCCTTTGTCTGACAGTTCTTGCAATTGGCTAGCAAGTTCTTGCATCTCAGATGGTGCAAGTCGATAAGGAGATTTTGCCACGGGAGTTGCACCAGGTACAAGGTCGATTCGGAATTCAACTTGACGAACGGGAGGAAGACCGGTTAAATCTTTGGGAAAGACTTCAGGAAACTCTCGAACAACCGGAATGTCTTCAATCTTCTTAGGTTTCTCATCTGCCTTCACGATATGAGCTAAGAAAGCCACGTAATGCTTGCGGAGGTACTTTTGGGCTTTGGTACAAGACATGAGTTTAAGCCCCTTGTAAGGTTTTTCCCCGTAGATTTGTAGTATGCTTCCGGTCGGGAGAGGAATACGAATGGTCTTTTCGTGACAAATCACTTCGGCATGATTCTTTGATAACCAGTCCATGCCTACTATAACATCGAAACTACCCAGTTGCATGGGTATAAGATTGATAGGGAAATCGTGCTCGATTAGATTCAGAGTACAGTCGGGAATAACAGAATTAATTGTAATGGGTTTTCCGTCAGCTATCTCTACCGTAAAGGGGTTATCTAGCTTGGTTCGGGCACTAGCAAGTAATGGCTCAAAGTCTAAGGATACAAAGCTTTTATCTGCACCGGTGTCAAAAAGAATCGAAGCGTATTGATTATTAATTTAGAACATACCGTTCACCACGTCGTTGCTAACTTGGGATTGTTGGGCATTGATGTTGAATGCTCGACCTTGAGCTGCAGGGACGGCCTTGAGAAGCTTCGGACATTGGTTGCGGAAATGGTTAGGATCCCGCATTGGTAGCAAGCTCTTGTTTGCGTGATTGTCGGGGTATGCTGAACAGTCGGTGTAGTAACTGGAACCCTTGCAGTATTCTTGCACACGTTGAATGTATGGCTGAAACGACCACAGTTGGTGCATTGACGACATTGAACGTTAGCGGGATGGTGATACTTGCAGTTGTTACACTGAGGAAAGGGTCCAGCGTAGGGCTTTTTCATCAGCGGTTGATTGTTAACTACTGGTTGACGAGTTGGAGGGACTTGATTAATTGGCACAGCAGGGGTAATCACAGCAAAGTTTTGGGATTTAGCCTTCCTCTTCCTGTTTTGAGAAGTTTCAGGTTTTTCCTCCTTAGGGGGTTCAGCTGAGGGTTTCTCAGGCACCTTTTTAGCACCCTTCCTAGTCAGGGTTCCAGCCTTGACATGATTATCAGTTAGCTGAGCAGCTAACCGGATGGTATCTTCCAAGGTTGCAGGATTTCTACCCACACCGTGTCTTGAATTTGCATGGGTAGACCACCGATGTATTTCTCGATAGCCCGAGATAAAGGAGTAACCAGGTGAGGAACAAGTAGACTCGGTTCATGAAATCGGTTGGTATAAGCTAGATTTTCTCCACTTTCTTGAGTTAAGTCCCAGAACTCAGCTTCCAATTTCTTATTTCGTTTCTCGGGCAGAATTCCCGACTCATGAGCTCCTTAACTTCATCCCACGTCAATGCTAATGCGGCATCAGTTCCACGGGTTCGTTTCTCACCGTTCCACCAAGTGAGTGCTCTCTTTTGAAGAATACTTGTGGCATACCGGACTTTCAGATTTTCAGGGCATTCGCTGTTGAGGAAAGTGTTCTCGATGTTTTCGAACCATTGTAGTAATCCGGTAGCTCCTTCAGTTCCACTGAACTTGGTGGGGTTGCAAGAACTGAATTGTTTGTAAGTACAAGTTTTGGGAGGGTTTGGTGCAGTTGGGTTTTGGACAGTATTGTTGCCTTGGTTCAAGTGGGTAAGTAGAGTTGGGATGACCGCAGCAACTTCACGTGCCACTACAGCAGCAATCTTGCGGCCAGAGTTTCCAGATCGTGAACGGATTCGACGAGAAAACATTCTGAAATATCATTAGGATATTTTATGAGAATTAGGTAATATGAGTTATACAATTTGTAAACGAAAATCGGGAATTTGGCATAATAACAATGATATGTTCCGAGTGTAATCGTTTGATTCGTAAATCAAAACGAATACGTTGACTAATCAAAGTATTGGGTCAATCACAACTTTGTTGAAGACATGCGTACCTATAAGCAGATACTCATCCCGAGGGTTCCCAGGTAAGGTAAACAGGTCCATCGGTTGGTTTGGATTTATGCGAATACCTTGCCTAGACAGAACACCCCGAGATACAGGCATCCCACTCTTCCAGCATTACATGTATTCAGTTGTGAGACACAGAATTTGACGAGATTTTGAAAACCACGAATAACGATTCAAAGCTCATTTCGAAAACCATTTGATTTAGGCACACAATGCCTTGAATATGATTTAAGGTTTGTGTGTGCATTGATAAGAATCAAAGTATAGGAAGAATCACATAGGGCATATAATCATATAATCAAGTATAAACATGTAAAGCACACACATAATCCTATCTATGCATATAATATACATGAGAGGACTCATGTGTAAGGTACTTAGTTATAGTCTAGGTCATTCCATTTCTAATAACCTAATTCCCTATAACCATGGCTCTGATACCAATCTGTCACACCCCGACCGACGGCGGAATCATCGGAGCGGACGAGGGAATGATTGATTGTTCATAACACATGGTTGTCTAATAGTGGAAATAATATTAAAATCAAATTACAAGATAATATAAGTTTAACATACACAAATACGACAATCGAAACCACAAATAATAATTGTCTTTTATTTAACTAAGTCCGTGTCTTAAGTGAGCACGTAGAAGTCCACTATCTTGCTTAACCTGAAATCATGTGAGAAAATAAAGTCAGCTAACGAGTTAGCTGGTGAGTAATCACAGATTTAAATATACGTATAGATTGATTGATTGATTGAGAATAATTCAATTCACAAGGTAATATTAAGACTTATATGGCAATAGCGAAACATATAGATAAACCAACACAATAACAACCCTTGACTTGACACTTGCATATAATAGACTCCACACATACACCATAGATTAACTCCTGCCTCTGGCACAATCACCACTCGACTATTCATATGGGGTGGGTTATCCAAACCAGTAGATCTACCATTGATACCAGGATTGATTGATTGAATTAGGGTTTTATTTTCGTCCAGTTTAGCATAGTATGTTCACGTAATTGCAAGTAATAACATAACCTGTCTTGAATTGAATTTAGAATGAAACAACAATAGAATATCATGATTGAATATATTGTATCACATGATTTCCCCCAAATATGAAATGATATAAAAAGGGGATATGAATACTCACTTGATTGATGAGATTTGAATTTGGACGTGATAGATTAGACACCAATGATTTCCTTATGATTAACCTAAGGAACGGTGTCTCGAGTTAGAATAATAACGATTTGGGAATTTGGGAATGTATTAGGATTTCCATTGGGTCTTGAATGATAGTTTAAATTAATTAATTTTATTTGGTTTGAATGTCTTGAAATAAACGAATTTATTGAAAGTGATTATGTCAAGAATTTTAATAAAAATTTATACGTGTAAGTTATACATTTATACAATTTATTAAAAATTGTATATGTATAATTATATTCATAATTATATATAATCAAGTAATTATATATAATTATATGTATAATTATATACATGATTATATATATATAATACATTTATACATAAGTAAACATAACTATGTATTGTATGTAAATTATATACATGAGTTATAAATTGTATACGATTATGTAAAATGTAATTTATTCAAATAACAGTTGTTTCGGTAATTGAATAATATATAACTATGTATATATATTGGGTTCAATTTATTTATTGTATAATTATGTATTATACACTAATTATAAATTGGTAGAAACATAATTAGTTATTTTATTTATTTAAAACAAATAAAATAAATGAATAAGATATAAAATAAATTTCAGAAAGTAATTAAGTGGTTTTAAAAATTTTAATGTTTGTAAAAATGTTTTTATGATTTTTAGAATTTTTTCTGAATTTTTTAAAGGCTTAAAAGGCCTTAAAAAAATAGTGTAGGTGCCCGGGGTCGAACCCGGGACCTTCTGCGTGAAATGGAAGCATGGAACCGGTGAACCGAAGGCCTAAGCCGCGGTTATGATCCGGTTTTAATTCTTTTAAACCAATAATAACAAAACCCCAAACCCAATTCGAGCCCTAGTTCGATCTATGCCCAAATTGAACATCGATTCGATTTTGATAGTGCCTGCAATCATGGGGCTTTTGTTCCCCATGATTAAACGAGTGTGTGTGTGTATGTAATTACCCGATTCGGTGATCAATCGATGTAGAACACGTCAAGAACAGGTCGCGGCCAGTAGGATAATCGTTTGATGCTCAAACCACAACCATAATCAAATTAAACTTGTAGACAACTTCGGATGATGATCAAGAACAATAGCCCCTTATCAATTTCGATTAAAATCGATCGTAGGTTGGTTTAAAATCGAGTTGCAGGTCGCGATGAAGATGAGGATTGATTTCAGTGTTTGTGTTTGTGTTTGGTGAAATTGAAACCTGAGTTCGATTGAGTGTGTATAGATGATTGATTTTGCAGCTTTGATTCGTTTATTATTGTTGTTTGGGTGTATTATCGAGCTGTATAGAATCCGAGATAAAAGTGAGAATTATAACCGTTTGTTTGACCGATTCAACACGTGTTTTTGTTGGAATTCCATTAGAATTGGATCCAAGAAACTTTCGGTGTGATTGTGGGGTTCAAAATCAGATTAATTGACTGATTTTGGTCGGGAATTTTAGTGACTTCGATGTGGAAACTTTGGATTCGAATTCACCGACGATTAATCGTGTTTAATAAGTGCCTTGAGTTCGAAACTAGTCCACGAGAGCATTGGAACCGGTTTTGCGAGTTGAAATGGTGAAATTTGATCGTTTTTGGCTTCGCCGGAGTTCGGCCGGAGACTCGCCGGAGTCTCGCCGGAAAAACGGGGTGTCGACGGGGGGGATGGTTGGGTTTTAAAAATTTACACATTCAATCCCTGCGGTTTTTAGTTTAATATTTTATGTCTGAAACTTTGGTTTTAAGTTTCTTAAATTACATAATCACCCCCTGAACCTTTAAATCCAATTTTTAATACATGCTTATATATATATATATATATATATATATATATATTTTATAATCCTTACTAATTATTAATAACAGTATTATTTTAATTATTATTATTATTATTATTATTATTATTATTATTATTATTTTTATTATTAGGATTATTGAAATTTTCGAATTCAATATCGACAAAATCAACTTTATTAAAAATACGCAATGTTACACCATTAGTGTCAATACTTGGACTATAGATAAGGGTCCCTTACTCTCTTTTATTTTTGTATCTTGTTATATTTCTTGTTATTATATCCTCTTCTGTAAATAATTCTGGTGTTTGTGTGTGATTGTGTATATGTTCACCTGATAATTTGGGAAAATACAACTCCCTATCTATACTTGTCCAGCCACTATTAAGAGTGATCTTGGAATCTGGTCCCTGGATAGGCTTCGTTGTCCCTGTATCAATTGAGTTCACTTTGTGGCTCTTATCTCGTGGAGTGTATGGTTGTTGTATCATCTTATCTCGTGGAGTGTTCATTTTGTGGCTCTCTGATCCTGGTATCTGTATTCATTTGTATCTGTATATCTGATCTGAGTGCTATTTGCTGTGATTGTAAGTGATAAGTTCTTAAATATCTCTCATCAATGGCTGAGTCTGCTATTCAAACAAGTGATGGAACTCAAATTAATAACTTGGACTTTAGTAATCCCTTATATCTTCATGCAAGTGATACTAATAACCTCTCATTAATAAGCATAAAGTTGAAAGGAACAGAAAATTACACTGTCTGGGCAAAGTCAATAAAGCTTGCTCTATCTGTAAAGAATAAAGTAGGTTTCATTGATGGCACTTGTAAAAAAAAAACCAATGACCCTGTCCTGTCAAATCAATGGGATCGTTGTAATTCTGTTGTTCTGTCTTGGATACTTAACTCAATATATGAGGAGTTATATGTTGGCCAAATATTTTCTCAACTTACATCTGATGTGTGGAATGAACTTAAAGAAACCTATAGTAAAGTTGATGGATCTATTCTATATACCTTACATAAACAGATAAATTCTATTAGCCAAAATGGTCAATCTCTATCAGATTACTATCACAAACTTAACTCCATGTGGAGACAATATAACATATTATCAGATCTACCTAACTGCACTTGTGATGCCTCCAAAAAAATCACAGCTCATAATCAACAACTCAAACTAATGCAATTCCTAATGGGTCTTGATGATATCTATCAACCAATTAGAACCACTATACTATCTAAGGAACCTTTACCATCTATAAAGAATGCCTTTGCTATAATTCCATCCGAAGAATCTCATAGGGGAATAAATAATCAAGGAAAGACTCAAGTATCTGCTTTTGTTTCAAAATTTGTTAAAATAAAAAGAAACAAAATAAAGGCCAAGGTCAAAAATGTTCACACTGTATTTGTCTGGACATACAATTGATAAATGCTATGAAATTGTTGGCTATCCTCCAAACTATAAAAAGAAGTCAAATGTTCAAAGGGCTCAAAACAATTCCAGTAATGTAGAAACTAGTGGTTCTACTAATTCTGTAATGTCCCAACCTTTTACAGCTGAACAGATCAATAAAATCATGTCCCTTATATCTGAGCATAATCCAGTTGGATCTCCAAAGGCTAACATGGCTGGTATGTGTCTCAATACAAACCTATTCCAGTTAGCTAACAGCTCTCACAATCATAAACATATAATTTTTAAGGAAAATTGGATAGTAGACTCAGGTGCTAATCAATATATGACTGTATCAACAGCTAATATGGTAAATTTATTAGATGTTTCTGAACTAAACTTGACTGTTGGTCATCCAAATGGAACCAAAGCATCAATTTCTCAAATTGGCAATCTCAAGTTAACAGATTATCTGATTCTTAATGATGTGTTGGTAGTTGCTGAATATTGTATGAACCTTCTATCTGTGAATAAAATGGCAAGAGAAAACAATCTGTGGTGTTTGTTTACTGATTCTCATTGCTATATTCGGGACTTAGAACAAAAGAAACTAGTGATGACTGGTAAAGCTGTAGATGGGTTGTATGTTCTGGATTGTGTAAACAAACAAGGTGAAAGCTGTGTTAATACTTGTATGTTTGCATGCTCTGTTTCTGCTGACTTATGGCACAGTAGGTTGGGGCATCCATCAGATCAAGTTTTAAGTGTCTTAAAACCTAAATTAAGGTTGAGTTATAATGATTTATCCAAAAAATGTGAAATATGTCATAAATCTAAACAAACTAGAGAGTCTTTTTCAAATAGTGAACATACATCTACAGAAATAGGTGAACTGATTCATCTTGATTCATGGGGTCCTTTTAAGGTAACTAGTCATGATGGATTCAAATATTTTCTGACTGTAGTTGATGATTATTCTAGGGCTGTTTGGGTTTATATGCTTAAATCTAAAAGTGAATTATTTTCTAACATTGAAAGTTTTTTTAACTTAATTGAGACTCAATTTGCAAAACGAATAAAAGTTTGTAGAACAGATAATGGTACTGAATTTTTAAATAATCAACTTCAAGGATTTTTTAGTAAAAAAGGTGTCATACATCAAACTTTCTGTGCTTATACACCTCAGCAGAATGGAGTTGTAGAAAGAAAACATAGACATTTACTTAATTCCGCTAGATCTCTTCTGTTTCAGGGGGGGTTACCTGTGAATATGTGGTCTGAATTTATTCTTACTGTAACATATCTTATCAATCGAATTCCATCATCTGTGCTCAATGGTTTGTCTCCATATCAGTTACTATTTAAGTCTAAGCCTTCTCTACATCATCTTAGGAATTTTGGTATTTATGCTTCTCTACAAATATAAGTCCAACACATAAATTTGAAAGTAGAGCTAATAAGTGTGTATTAATAGGGTATTCAAATAATAGGAAGGGTTATAAGCTGTGGGACTTGGAAAAGAAATCTGTTATTAAATCTCGTGATGTGAAGTTCTGTGAAGATATATATCCTTTTAAACTTAAAGAATACTTTCCTACTAATAACCAGTTCTTAGATAGCTTAATGTGTTTGATTTTGATACTAATTCTGAGAACCAGATGCCACCCAATGATGAAAATAAAACAAAGCCTGATGACAGTAGTGGTCCTTTAGATCCTAGTACACAAGTTACTTCTGATGATTTGAAATCACCCTCTCCCAGTACTGTTCATGAAACAGATACTACCAGAACAGATATTATAACTGGTGAGAGTGGAGGTTTTGAACCAGAAGAACTGTGTGATAGCTATGGACACATTGAGACTAATAATTTGTCTTATGATGAGGATAATGTATCTGAGGGTGATCTACTAAGAAAATCTAGTAGAAAGTCTTTGATTCCTAAAAAAATATAATGACTATGTGATTGAAGGAAAAGTAAAATTTGGTCTAGAAAAGGTTATGAATTATTCAAACCTATCTTCTGAAAATTTATGTTTTGTTTCATCACTTAGTAAGAGTTATGAACCTAGGACATATAAGGAAGCTTCTGTTGACCATAATTGGGTTTTAGCAATGAATGAAGAGATGGAAGCATTAATTAGGAATGAAACATGGATTTTAACTGATTTACCTAAGGGTAGAAAACCTGTAGGGTGTAAGTGGTTATATAAAATCAAGTATAAATCAAATGGAGAGATTGAAAGATATAAAGCAAGATTAGTTGCTAAGGGATATAGTCAAAAGGAAGGTTTAGATTTTGATGAAACATTTAGTCCTGTTGTTAAAATGATAACAGTTAGATGTGTAATATCTTTGGCTGTTCAAAATAATTGGTGTTTGTTTCAACTTGATGTAAATAATGCTTTCTTATATGGGTCCTTGGATGAGGAAGTGTATATGTCTCTTCCTGAAGGGTATTTTACTGATTCAAATAATAAAGTATGTAAGTTGATTAAATCTTTATATGGTTTGAAACAGGCCCCTCGTAAATGGAATGAAAAACTTACAAATACTCTTCTACAAATTGGGTTTCAACAAAGTATAAATGACTATTCCTTGTTTGTTAAACATGATAATAATCATATTTGCATATTACTTGTATATGTGGATGATATTGTATTAACTGGCAGCTGTATAAATGAGCTTAATAAAATAAAACAGCTTCTTAGTGAGAGTTTTAAGATAAAAGATCTTGGAAAGTTAAAGTATTTCTTAGGAATTGAAGTCTTTAATGTTGATGATGGTCTTGTGTTATCTCAGCGAAACTATTGTCTTGAGCTTTTAAATAACTTTGGTATGCTTGGTGCTAAGCCTGTGAGTATTCCTATTGAGCAAAATGTCATTATAACAGATAAATTGAATGCTGGTTGTGATGACTCTGAATTGACTAATATTACTGTTTATCAGCAATTGATAGGTAGATTAATATATCTCACCCTTACTAGACCTGATATTGCATATACAGTGAGTTGTTTAAGTCAATTTATGCATAAACCGCTTCAGTCTCATCTGAAAATTGCTCTTAGGCTTTTGAGATATTTGAAAAAATCGCCAGGAAAAGGTAATTTGTTTTCTAAAAGTTCTGATCTTAATCTTAGAGGCTATTCCGATGCTGATTGGGGTAAGTGTCTTACTACTCGTAGATGTATATCTGGTTTTTGTATATTTCTGGGTAATTCACTTGTGTCTTGGAAAAGTAAAAAACAACCTGTAGTGTCTAGGTCATCTGCTGAAGCAGAATATAGGGCCATGGCCATTACCGGTTGTGAGTTAATTTGGTTGGTAAAATTGTTAAAAGATTTAAATGTGTCTCAAGTTTTACCTGTTCCATTATATTGTGATAGTAAGGCTGCAATTCTTATTTCAGCTAACCTAGTTTTTCATGATCGAACGAAACATTTTGAGATAGATTTACACTTTCTTCGTGAAAAGGTAGTTTCTGGGTTTTTTAAAATTTTTAAGATTGATACTAATGATCAACCTGCAGATTTGTTTACAAAAGGTTTGGGCACTCAGCAGCATGATTATTTGTGTTCAAAGTTGTAGTTGTTTGATGTTTTCTCCAGTTGAATTAAGGGGGAGTGTTAAAATATATATGTTCATATTAATTCTAATTCATCTCTAATTCATCTGGATATATCATAATCATTTTCTTATTTTAGTTTTGTGATTATTTGTAGTATATAAAAGGTTGGGCTTCAAGAGTGATTGGGCTTATTACATTGGGCTAAGGCTGCAAGTGGGCTTGTAGAATTGGAGCTCGGTCCAGCTGGTGTGTGTTCGTGTGGCTATATTAGAAGTAATCTTCTTCTCAAAGATTCATTCAGTTAGATCACACTCTCTCACATTTCTAGGGTTTTCTCTCACAAGCAGAGGAGAAGATTCGGTTAGAGATTGTTCATCTTCTTGTTCATTTCATTTGGGTTCTTTTGATTGTTAGTCTCCAACATATTGTTGCAGGTTAGTGTTTAATCTTGTTAAGTTCTTAGTTTGTTTTCATTGTTTATAAGTAAAGAACTTATATAGATTTGTTTGTATAAACTGTTGTTATTTCAATGAACAATGAGATTCAGTTTTATTAACAGACTGAAAGAGGATGCATGCGGCCACATGCAATTCAAAAAATTATAGTGGATAACAAAAGCCACATTTCTAACATTTTATATCAACAAACGAACTACTATATAACTTTATAATTTGCCTTTTTATTTTCTAAACCAGAACATATTCGAATACACTTTACTAAACTGACAATTTTTTGGTTTCAAATGCACAAACTTCTTTCTGATTCACAATCAAGGTTTGGCTTGATTATCAAAGTGTCTACTTACATACCTTGTTGAACCTGCGGTAGCAATATTGTAAGTAGAAATTAAAGAGTTCTCAAATTCTAAAAAGAATTCCTAGCTCAAATGTTCTAAATGTATTCAGATTCTCATATTAAGATTTTAGACCACATGATATGTGATGAGGTTGAAGACTTAGAGTTATGCAAGTATAGTAAAGAGAAATAAAAACATATTGTGTGTGCAAAACCACGTACAAAATTGTGTGGTTAAAAATTGGTTTGTGTTAAGCGCACTCTTTGTTCATTTTACTTGTGGCATTTCTTTTATTCAACTTGGCATATGTGTATAGTTTTATTTACAATGAAAGACAAAAAAATATACACTTAATTTGATGTTTTAGTAGGATAGTTTAAAATTCTAAATGGTACGTTTACCCAACCTATTTTTTAAATTTGTATAAAAAAATAAAAGTTTATTATACTAAATATTAGAAAATAATTTTTCTATGATGAGTTTCCCGTCTTATCCACGAAAGCTATTCATTTGAAATAGTATTTACCAAATTCAAGTTAAAGAACAAGAGTATGATGCTATTTCATGTTTAGTTATATTTGTTTAAATGTACAAATGAGTGTGACTTGAATACATACTTTTGAAGTATAAAATTGCAACAATCACATAAACACTTAATGTAATGCCAGTTAGATACAATAATAGGAAGAAAGAGACACGTTTATTTAATTACATGATAATCATATCCATCACAAAGTATAGGTTTATATATAACTTTAATCATATCCATCACAAGGTATAGGTTTATATATAACTTTTAACGTATAAGCGATTTCTATAGTTTCTGTTTCTTATGCTTCTTATATGACTTCATAATGTACATCGAATAGTAAAAGCAAATGATGTACACTTTATAATATATTCATTTTTTTAATTCACTTCATTTATTTGTACGTGTATGCCGTCCAAAGATTTGTTTGACTTATTTATATGTTTGAGAAACCAAGCGCATGTGATTCCATGACCACCACCGTCCACTCCCATGCAATTGAAAAATAAATGTTATAGGTTTGACCTTTAGGTTTAATACAATATAGAGAAAATTACATAAATGGTTTCCAATGATTTAACCAGATTACATGTTTGATCCTTCAATTTTAAAACTTGTAAAATTAATCCAAACTTTTGTCTATTCATATCAAGTTACTCAAGTTTTAAAACTACAAAATTAGTCTAAACTTTTATGTGATCATTGCGTTTTTTATCCTTAAATTTAAATTTAAAAGTTAGTCCAAACTTTATGAAATATATAAATTAAATGAATGTAATGTCAGGGGCTAAAAGTGCAATAAGTACACAAAAGTTTATACTAATACTGTAACTTTTAAAGTTTAGTGATCAGAAATGCAATATTAAAAACAGATATCATTTGGATTTTTCTCTTAAATCTAAATATATTTAAAAAAAATCATTTATAATCACATACACAATGACATACATACAATGTATATAAAACTTACTGCATCGGATCTTATTTGGAAGTATACAAAGTTACTACGCAATAGAATAAATATTACGGATGGAATTTAAAACACAAGGGATGAAATTATTTATGTAGAGTTAAAATTATCACGTATAAGATTCCTAGATAATAATTTATTTCTGAGTAATAATTTCACCTAAGTGTAATTTTTTCTTCTATAAATCTCCACCCAAAACTTTTACATTTTTATATGAAAAAAAGGGCTATATACGACATCGGGACCTTAACAACCGAGCCCAAATTCTTTTCATCATTTACTATGGCTATTTAGAACACGGGCCAAGTCTAGATACAATAATTAATTCTATTGGGCCAAATTGAATGACGAGAAAGAAGGCCCATTTAGGTTATATTTGAAGCTTTATAAACTACAAATATGACGCTAAAAAGAATAATTAAAAGGGTTGTCCATTATGTGGAAATCATAATTGGGTTTCTTTAGTAGCGGATAATGAAAATTTTCTTGTCTTAGTTAACAAAAAAATTTAAACAACAAAATGCCATACCTAGTAAACAAAATAAAATATACACCCACTTATTGCCCCTATCTGCAAGCCTCTCTTAACGCCACCAACAAACCTCCTTAATCTTCAAGATAATGGTTAACCCCAATTTAGCAGATGCACAATATGAATTTCTACATTTTGGGGGAGAAACATGGGGTGTGGCGACATCAATATCCGGGCAATGGCAACCTGGGTGATAGTTATAAATCCCAATTCTTTTATAAATGTTTTGTTGTCAAATACATTGCAAATTCATATTATGTTGATATATTTTATTTCTTTTAAATTCTAAAGCTTTTCCGTGAATCTAAACTCTAAAATCAACTATTTTCGAAGTAACCTCTATGAGAAATTTTAATTTGCAAAAAAAAAAAAAGGAAAGAAAAATCCACGAATAAGACGTACCCTTAGTGTTCGGAAAGGCGGGTAAATGAAGGTCCGAATGAAAGAACAGTGATGTTTTGTAAGTAGACTCAGTACTTAAGTAGTCGAGTCATGAGTGTGTTAGGATGCGAGTGAGGTAGTAAATGAGTTTAATTACATATTGTGGAACAAATGAATGCATCCTTTGGATGATAGATGTCAATTTTTTTTGCTTTTCCTGCGTTGCAACTAAATACATGAGATAATATTTTTGTTTTGAGCAGTTACTTGGCAAAATATCTAACGGGAATTTTATTATTCTATACTTCATTATTGAAGATGGAAATGGGGTCAAGTTAGACATGTGAATGATTACCTTGACAACCATACAATTATATGCATAATTTAGACATGTGAGTGCTCGGTTTCTCAAACCAACAAATTTGATGAAATCAATTCTTCAACTAAGATTCTTCTTTTAAATGTGCCCACTTTCTATAAAGATTAAATACTTAAATAATATATAAATATGTTTAAAAAATAATTGCGATCTCTTATATACGAAGTTTATTTTGTTTTTTCCAAAATTAAAATAAAAAATAGATCACAAGATCAGCTAAAATTACAAACATCTTGGTGGACCCAAGATTTGTTGAAAATTTCTGCGTAGTACTGCTTTTATGTGACGTGGCCCACGTATAGAAGCCCGTGAGTGAATAATCGAATATTTATTTCTATCAATCAACACATGACTTATTTTTATCTTTTTCTTAGAGAATAATCCAAACATACTTAACACACGTTTTTTAAAAAAATTAATAGTAAGTGCACCCCGTGTGATCTTAGTCAATATCTGAAAGTAACCATTAAATAATTAACAGTAACTAAAACTAAATTATCTTACAACCAACATGAAGCTCATGTTGTTCTTCCCCATTTTTTTAGTTTTTACACAAACATTTGATTCATGACAACCCCCCCCCCCCACCGACTAATGACGGTGGTGTTCGCATTCCACTGGCACCGACGGAAACCTAGCAGCGTCATTGCAGTAGTCGTAAATCATATGGTTCGCCCGCACCCAAATCAACTGGTGGCTTTGATGCATATTTAACTCCGACATCACCGGCTCATCCCACCAACCACCAGCATTGGCACATCGCTTGGCATTATCCGAATCCACTGTTGTCACTGGGCATTCACATCCGTCGATTTGGAACGCGCGATATGACGCCACAAATGGGGCATGGGTCCAGTCCGTCTTGACCCGGCCCCTTGTGTCGCCCAGTCGTCAGCGTTCCAAATCGAACTGTAAACACCCATAGCTTGGTCCCTAGGGTACGGGATACCTTTATGCTCCAAATTAGTGTGCACCCTAATAGGTGTCTCATCAACCAAAAACCTGTGTCAATATTAACAGAACATATTATTATCAGTTTATCACTTTTAAAACGTCCTACACACTCATGTGGCATTGGTACATCCAATTGTATGACATGCATAAACACTTGTACGAATGAAAAGTAAAGCGTGACACTCGACGTATAATAAATAAGGTATTTACTTTGCCAGCTTTCTATTCAGACCCATCATTGCATATTAAAAAAAGAAGGTGAAATGAGTGACTGAAACGTACAAACAAGTGTAGCGTCACATCAGTCACGTGTGCTTCAAAGAGTTGTACACACAGTGAGTGTATTTTCAGTTTTGAGAAAAAACTTACACTACTTGACGTTGGTTCCATAGGATAGAGTAACTATGGTAGTCTTTAGTCGGGTCGAACCACAGGTTCAACCGTTGTTCACGGTTACCAACGCCGTTGACGTACACATTGGTCTGCACCACGTAAGGCTCGCCGGTTGTGTTCCCCAAGAACTCGAAATCAAACTCATGGTGCTTCGGACCATCCGACGACATCTGATTAAATCATAAACCATATAATATTAAAAATCAACGTGTCAAATTGTTATGGATCGAACCATTGTAAGGTATGTAACTTTTTTATATCAGTTGTATGGACAACTTATGAGGAGTTTACGAACAATATTAATAGACACATACCCATCAGACGATTTTAAGTTAGGTAACACAAATATCGAAGCAATGAAGAAACAAATGTAATCGTTATCATTGATCATTATGAATTAATCATCTCCAACTTACGTAGAATGCGGTTACGGTTCCGGCAGAATCACCTTCAACAAGCTTGATGTGAATGTTGACTTTACCAAACATATACTTCGATTTTGATGAAAATCCAGCTCCTACGAGTCAAAATCCAATAAATATTTTAAATTAGCTACAAATATTGATTAAAAGATGAAACATAATTGCATAATCAGTGTAAGATTGAGTGATTAGCTTACCG
This sequence comes from Flaveria linearis, assembly GCA_024085815.1. Lineage (NCBI taxonomy): Eukaryota > Viridiplantae > Streptophyta > Magnoliopsida > Asterales > Asteraceae > Flaveria > Flaveria linearis. The sequence goes on from JABSNV010000818.1 coordinate 96,253, forward strand.
GAGAAGTTATCAAGCTTCATGTTCACTGCATCACCATCAAAGGAGAAGTGATCAGCAGCCCAATAGGGCTGAAACAGCTCATCAAATTTAGCAGTTGCATTAGCCGAAATGAAGAACAATGTTAGAATCAATCCAACAGCCATGAAAGATGTCGAAGAAGAAGCCATGATAGTACACAGAGAGTGTGAGTGGTGGATCAATGGGTGTATGGGGGTGGTTTTATAGCGGCATGTTGTGTGAAGGGTTTTCCACGTCAGTGACACGTAGGATGGATTGATGACATGGAGGATGAGTGGGGCCTACGTTGGTAAAATTGAAATTAAAAAACTAGCCGTTTGAGCTGGCTGTGAATGGGTGCGGTACGAATAGTCGCTTTCGGAAAAGATGACTGATAATATGGACCAATGAGAGAGTGACAGCTGGATAAGTACAGCTGGCCGAGGTACTGTCTAGCTGTCATTTATGTTGTGGGTTAATAGGACAGGCTTCTTTTACATTAACCCATTCCCTTTCCCTATATTTGTATTTGCTCCCACGCGCTTCTCATAACCGTGGTTAAGGGTTAGGAAGCGTGTAAGCCAAACTATTAATTTGTTTAAAATAAACATTTTTTATATATCTATGTATTATAAAAAATATTAATAGAATAAAATAATATTTTTAGAATTAGAGCATTCAAAAAAAATTCTTTTCCATTAAAGCGTTCACAACCCGTTTCATAAATTGATGTAGGTGTATTAACCCCTATATCATATAATATAGTTATAAGTGGTTGTTCATGAATAATAAAGAAAAATTTTACTATTACTTTTTTAAGAAACATTATTCGAACCCTTATAATATTTTTTAATATATTTTAAGTATTCCCGAGTGAATTATAGAGGAAAAAAATGATAAATAGTGATTTTTAATATATTATATGTATGAAAATGAGGAATGAGTTGTGAGAGAATTCATGGTCCGTTCCCCATTTTTATGTGATTGGGTGTCATGTATTATAGGGAATGGTTGTGAGTGATTGTGAACGAAAAATATGAAAAATTTATGAGGGTTGTACACAATCACCATAATTTTTTTATATTTTTTAAAATGGTTGTAAGTAGTGGCGTATCTAGGATTGAGAGGGGGGGGGGGGTGGCAGCCACCCACCCTAAAAAAATTTCTTCAGTATTATATATACGTGAAAATCCCGATCGGCCCCCATAAAATTTTGCAATCGCCCCCACTTTAAATTATTAAAATTTAAAAAAGAGCAAAATTATCTCAACTATATTGTTTGGAGCATAACTTCAGTGAGGTCCGTTGATCTTCCGACAAGCCGGCGAACCGTACTTTTTTACTAACCGAGTTTGTAATCGAATGGATTTTTAAAATTTCACTATCAAATAATCATGTAATTAGTATGAAGAAAAAAAATTATATCAATATAAATATATTTGATAATAATACAAGTTGAATATAAATTAATTTTTACGAGTTTATTTTTACAAATTGAAAGGAGATTTATAACAAGTAAAAATATTATAGATTGAGGTATATAGCATCACCCTTTTTTATCATAGTTTTAAGAGTTTTGCAAGTTACAACTCTTAAAGCTTAATGTATACTGTTTCAAGCATGAACTAGTCATGACTTCACGGATTTTTACACGAGTAGGGCAGCTGAAAGAATATGTATTGGTTAGAAAATAGTTTAAAAGGTGATAAGTGTCTTATTTTTATTTTTAATTAGGCATAATGATAACTGTTTTTTATAATTATTAATTTACTAGAGGGAGGCTGGGTTTTCTAAATCCAAATATTTTAGAGCCACCTAATAGGAATAAGATTTTAGGATATTAGGGAGTTAACTCGAATTACTTAAAATGTTCAAAAGATTTCAAAAAATAATTGATTGTTATCTTATTTTTTATTTAAATTTATACAAAACTATTTAAATTGATAGAATTGAAACAACTCAGTCAAACTTCTCACAATGCATTTCCCTTATACCACCCGTAATCACCTCTCCTCAACTTCTACCTAAACCGCGGCAGATGATTTTCCAACATACCCAAACTACCCGAGACCTATTGTGTCGAGGGCATAGAGTACTCTTGTAAATATGATTTAAGGGCTATTTTGTAGCATCTGAATCAGTTTTTAATGGTTTAGTGATTTAGACTGTTTGTTTCGCGAGCAATATCTGAATGGTTCAGACATTTGGCTCTGAATGGTTAAACATTTTATTAATGCTGAATGGTTAAGACATCTAATTCTGAATTGTTAAGACCTCTCATCTGAATTAATCAGACATTTACCTTTTAATAGTTAAATGACATATTAACTATTAGTGATTGACTTTTTAATAATTTCACTTAATAATTCAAAACTTTTATTGATTTATTAATTTATTATTCAAAAATTAACAAACAGATAATAACTTAGATTTTTTTGAAAGGTGCGGGTCGCGTATGTCGGGAGATGTAGACTATGTTGTCTTAACCGGGCCCACGCTACAGAGCCCTCACGCCGACCAACCGAGACCCGGGTATACCCGGGGAAAGCCTTCCGATCGGGAACCCCACATATTGTGGTAAACCCTCCCCCCTCAGGATCGAACCTGTGACCTTTTGGCCACAGAGCTCTATCCCTCATCGAGGTGACCACCAGCGCAAACCCTGATGGTTAGATGATAACTTAGATGCTTGGTAGAAATTTAATTGGAGCGATTGGGTGCTTGAAATATCTTTTGCTTTTTGGTTTTGTGGCTGATGTCAGCTTGTCAGAGGGCAGCTGGGATAGTAGATATTTCCACTCAACACTCTTCGTTTTCTTTTCTTTCTTTTTTTTTTTTTCCATTTTTAAACCATATTCAATAATTATTTCCGTTCGAATAAATAGTCCCCACGTTATAATTATATATAATTAAAGATTTATGTCGGTTGGTTTTTTTTTTATTTAAAGAATTACTATTCAATTCAAAGCTTTTATATGATTTTTTTTGCTGTCGGTTGCGGTTCTGCTTCCGGCGGAGGAGGGCGACGGCCGCTTGTTTGCCGTTTCCGGCGACGCCGCATGGCCTGTCGTCTTCGGACATCTGCGCGGCCACAAGTTTGGCGGTTGCGGTTCTGTTTCCTGCGGAGGCGATGGCCGCTTGGTTTGCCGTTTACGGCGACGCCGCTTGGCCTGTCGTCTTCGGACATCTGCGTCGCCACAAGTTCGGCCGGTTGCGGTTCTGCTTCCGGCGCAGGAGGGCGATGGTTGCTTAGCTTGCCGTTTCCGGCGACGCCGCTTGGCCTGTCGTCTTCGGACATCTGCGCCGTCATAAGTTCTTTGTTTCTCTTTTTTTGTGTTATAAGATGTCGGTGGGATCAGTATTTTTTTCGCTTTCCATTTCTGCCACAAATGTTTGTGGGTGTTTACTTAGGCCCACCATTTCTTTTCTTTTAAAGGGATGATCTGTTCATTTGATTCGGCGACGCCGCATGGCCTGTCGTCTTTGGACATCTGCGCCGCCACAAGTTTGGCCGGTTGCGGTTCTGTTTCCGGCGGAGGGCGATGGCCGCTTGGCTTGCCGTTTACGGCGACGCCGCTTGGCCTGTCGTCTTCGGACATCTGCGCCGCCACAAGTTCGGCCGGTTGCGGTTCTGCTTCCGGCAGAGGAGGGCGATGGTTGCTTGGCTTGCCGTTTCCGGCGACACCGCTTGGCCTGTCGTCTTCGGACATCTGCGCCGCCATAAGTTCTTTGTTTCTCTTTTTTTGTGTGTTACAAGATGTCGGTGGGATCAGTATACTTTTTCGCTTTCCATTCTGACACAAATGTTTGTGGGTGTTACTTAGGCCCACAATTTCTTTTCTTTTAAGGGGATGATCTGTTCATTTGATTTACAGTAGAAAGAGAGGGTTAGAGAGAGAAACATACAAAAACGATTTGATTGATTGTATTTTATACTACATCGCATCACATACGACGCCGCCGCAACTTTATAGGTTGTTTTGGATGTGGGTTTGAGGTTTGGGGGTGCGGTTTTTTTACGGGTTGTTGTCGGTTTTCTATTTTGGACTATGCGTATTCTTGCGATTTTGATGTTCGTCTGTTTTGTGTATGGTGTTGGGCTTTGATTTAGTTTTTAGTTCTGTATGTTCTGGTGTGTTATGGATTTGAGGTTTTGATGTGTTTTACTTTGTGTATTTTGCTGACTTTTGGTTTTGAACATTCATTTTTATTTTGGTTTCGGGTTACTTAAAACTCGCATAGACGCGACAACTATTTTAGTTTATCATATAATAATAGTAGTAGTTCAAATTATATCATCTTAAAAAACTTATTATATAATATTACGTGTTTATTTAATGTGTAAATTTGTTTTTAAACGAGTTGAGTTAAATATTATAATTTTATTTCGTTGTATAATTCAAGTTACTCTATGTTTTGATGTAAATTTTGCTATGAATATATTAGAGCGAATGTAATCTATGCTTTATCATGTCGCCTTCTTTCCCGCACTTGCTTATTTTGATGTACATTTTGAGTTGTTATACGTTCGATAAAATTATTTTATCACTTTTATGAATTACGATGAAGTAGCCGTTAAGGTTATCGATGAAGTGAGAGTCATAGCGGCGGGTTTGTTTTACCTTTCTACACGCTTTAGGATTTTACATTGGAATGGTAACTGTTACATTTTGTTTGACATTTGCGTTTTGATATTTGGGATCATGAAGAAAGATCCCGCGCAACGCGCGGGGCAAAAAATCTAGTTCTATTTAAAGACTTTGGTCGGTGGTGGTGGTTTTCCTTTTTTTTTGATTTTTTGTTTAGTGGTGGTGGTTTTCCCTTTTTTGTTTTTTTGTGTTTAAATAGAGAGGATGATCGAGGGGTAGCAGAAGCTAGAAAAGGGGATATTCAAGAAAGCTACAGTGGAGCAAATCAAAGCATTGAGCTAAAAAGGGGATATTCAAGAAAGCTACAGAGGAGCAAATCAAAGCATTGAGCGGAAAAGATGAAGGTCGAAAATGGTTGTTCGGTGAACGAAAAGAACAGGGAAGACACAGTGTCTTCAAGAACGACCGCCGTCGGGGCCTCGATGTCACACCCCAACCTTGACGGCGGAAACGTCGAGGTGTGAGGGTTAAGATTGTTCACAGCCACATAACGCTATGTTAAAGTATAAAATGCCATTAGTCAGTTGTTCAAACACCACATACATCAATGTCTCAAAATAAATCAAACAAAACAAGAATTCAATCGTATTTATTAAGCCTAGGTCCGTGTTCTAGGTTTATGCAATCCTTCAATCATCGCTAAGCTTGCACATTACCTGAAACATGTTGAAAATAAAGTCAACTAACTAGTTGGTGAATTCTCATGGTTTTAAAAAAATAAGTATACAAAATGTGGCAATTCTAGTCAATGGTCACAAGATAGCAAGTATATAGAACATGCATAGTTACAATCAAGCCTCGACTGAATAATATGAATAAGCATGATTAGCTAAGTGTATTTGGTTCCCTAGTGCACAAGCATACGGCTCCTAGGAGTCGGCAATACATCGACTTTAGCACCAAATAGGCTTGTCAGGCCCAAGATCTAAGACTTCGCTAGGCTAGCAATAGTTAATGATTGCACACGTATGTCACATCTCATATAATACTAAACATATCCAAACAACCACGACTATGTAAGAATTGCACGTGTGTAATAAGTATCAAAACGTGTATGTGTAAGTTTGTATAAGCAACATGTTTCACCCCGAAAGATGTGCAATAATCGTAAAGCGGGGCATAAGAACTCACTTGTTTAATAAAGAAAACTTATAGGTGAAATAAGAATAACCACGAATAAGATTTCCAACACAAACGTCACAACGCACCTAAACGAAATAAAGTAGCGCGTTATAATTTGTTTGATGATTAATTGTAGGTCTAATATGATTTAATAATTATTCGTATTTATTACATGTAATAACGTGATCGGTTAAATGGAACAAATGGATTATACTTGGTATAATCAATTGTTGGCGCGTAAAAGAAATAATAAATAAAACTTGATTAAATGTACGTTAAACCGATTTTTAAGGATGTATTAATAATTATAATGAGTGATTTAGCTATTATAAGGGACTATATACAAATATATATATATTTATAAGTATAAGTAATCAAACAATTTAATTGTTTGACTATATAAATATATATACTAAACAATTATAATGTTGTGTAAAATAATCAATATAAATGATTTAACTATTAAAAGAACTATGTATAAATATATATATATATATATATATAAGTAACTAAACAATTAAATTGTTTGAATGTATATATAAATATTATATATACTAAACAATATAATATTGTATAATCATAATCATATAAATGATTTAGCTATTAAAAGAACTATGTATAAATATATATATATATATATATATATATATAAGTAACTAAACAATTAAATGTTTAATTATATGTATATAAATATATATACTAAACAATTATAACATGTATAATCATAATAAGTGATTTAATTACTAAAAGAACATATATAAATATATATATAGGTATAAATAACTAAACATTTAATTATTAAAAATATATATATATTTACAAGTATTATGTTTACTCATTTCTTTCGTATTTTTAAGACTAAAATAATGTATTTATAAATACTAAAGTATTTTATAAAAACAAAATTAATTTAGTCATAAAATAAATTAAACAACAGAAAAATAATCTGCATTTTAAAATAAATTTTAGAAATTTTCATAATTTAAAAAGGTTTAATAAATAACAAGAAATAAAGAAAAGAAGAAAAATCAAAAAAAAGAAACAGGGGAGGGGGGCTGCCCGGGGTCGAACCCGGGGCCTCCCTGTGTACATGGGATGGGGGAACCATTGAACCAGGGCCGTGGCCTTGGTTCATTTGGTTGTATTAGTTTTAAACCGAGATTCCCATGATTTCCCAAATTCACGAACCCTAGGTTCAACAGATCCTCAATTGGCCCTCGATTCGGTGTTAGACACCCAAATCATCATAGGGCTGCTGATCCTTGGATCAAAACGAGTGGAAAACAGGTTCAATTACCTGTTTTGATTAAGCTTCGAGTGATTTCGAGATCGACTCAGCTTCGAGTGTTCGTGAATTGGGGCTTTTGATTCGAGAGGTTTCTGGTTGAAATTGAGAGTTTAGTGAGTTAGGGGACTTCAAAATGATTCAGAATCCCTTAACTTATAGCTTCGATTACAAGATTTCAGGCTTAACCAATTCGATTTGAAACCGCGTTCGAATTTACCTAAATTATCAGATTCGCGCTGTTATGATGCATGATTGGTGGGTGATTAATTTGTTAAACCGCGTAATAACTTGGGAATGATTTGATTCGATTCAATTGTGATTTTGGTAAGGTTTGATTTCGAATTTTGTTAAGGTTAGACACGGTTTCGTTTGGAAGGAGGAACAAGCGGGAAACTCAATTTCGAGTGGGTTCGGGTTCGAAACCCATAGCCGAGAGTGTTGAACGGTTTAATTGGGTCAAAAAATGAGGAAACGGTGGGGTTTTTGGGGTCGCGGAGCTCGGCCGGAGCTCCGGCCGATGGTTACCGGAAAAAACGGGGGGGGGGGGGAATTGGTTTGGGATTTTACACAAATGGTCCCTGCTCTTTCCAACCTTTTTATTTCATGAATGAACTTTTATTTAAAGTTTACAAAATGACAAAATGCCCCCTGCACTTTAATTCATTATTTTTATTATTATTATTATTATTATATTATTATATTATTATTATATTATTATTATTATATTATTATTATTATTTATTATTATATTATTATTTATTATTATTATTATTATTATTATTTATTATTATTATTATTATTATATTATTATTAATATTATCTATATTATTATTGTATAAAAAGAGATTTACTAAAGATGCTATACAATGGCATAATAAAATGAACACAAAAAATACAGGATGTTACAGTCTCCCCAACTTAAAAGAATTTCGTCCCGAAATTAAGAATCAAAAATGGTTACAAGAATAAGTAAGGGTAAGTCTTCTTCATATGTTCTTCACGCTCCCAAGTGAATTCCGCTCCTCGTTTATTCTCCCATCGAACCTTTACGATTGGGGTCGTAGAGGTCCTAGTCTTCTTCATAATGCGATCCATGATTTCGACGGGTTTTTCAACGAAGTGTAGTGACTCGTCGATCTGAATGTCTTCCAATGGCACATGCAAGTTATCGTCGGCCAGACACTTCCTCAGATTCGAGACGTGGAAGACAGGGTGAATTCCACTAAGGTCGGAGGGTAGTTCTAGTTTGTAGGCCACCTTCCCGATCCTTTTCAAAACCTTGAAAGGCCCTACAAACCTAGGAGCTAACTTGCCTTTCCTTCCAAAGCGAACACACCCTTCCACGGTGAGACCTTGAGAAGGACCATCTCCCCAACTTGGAATTCCAGTGGCTTTCGACGTTTATCAGCGTAGCTTTTCTGTCGACTCCTTGCCACTTCCAGGTTCTTGCGGATGATAGCGACTTTATCGGTCGTCTCTTGTATGAGCTCGGGACCGGTAATAAGATTCTCGCCAACGTCGGTCCAGCAGATTGGTGAACGACACTTACGACCGTAAAGTGCTTCGAACGGTGCCATTTGGATGCTTGAGTGGTAACTGTTGTTGTAGGAGAATTCTGCGAGCGGTAGGTGCGTATCCCAGTCGCCCCCAAAATCAAGGACACAGAGACGTAACAGGTCTTCCAGGGTTTGGATCGTCCGCTCGGTTTGGCCATCGGTTTGGGGATGGTAAGCCGTGCTTAAATCCAATTGTGTACCCAGAAGTTCTTGCATAGTAGACCAAAAGTGAGAAGTGAATCGAGCGTCTCGGTCAGATATAATGTGAAGAGGCACACCATGACGGCTTACGATCTCGTCGATGTAAATCCGGGCTAACCTTGATGTCTTATATGTGTCACGTATGGGTATGAAATGTGCCGACTTAGTCAATCGGTCGACGATTACCCATATGCTATCGTGCCCGCGAGATGTCCGAGGTAACTTGGTTATGAAGTCCATGGATATATGTTCCCACTTCCACATGGGAATTTCGGGTTGTTCAAGTAATCCACTTGGACGTTGATGCTCCGCTTTAACCTTCGTGCATGTAAGGCACTTAGCAACATAGGTTGCTATGTCTCGTTTCATTCCGGGCCACCAATATTGACTTCGTAAGTCCATGTACATCTTATCGGAGCCCGGGTGAATTGAATAACGAGTCCGATGTGCTTCGTTCATGATAGAAGCCCGAAGGTTATTGCGTTTGGGGATCCAGATTCGGTTTGCGAAGTACATTAGCCCATTGGCTCTTGTTTCTAATTGGGCTAAGAGATTTGGCTCGAGCTCTTCCTTCATACTCCTTCGGTTTGCACCGCTTGCTGTGCTTCTCGAATACTCGCCTCGATGTCACAATCGATCCTTAAGTTCTGCAATAACACCGTAGCATTGCTGACATCGAGTCGGACTTCAGTATCAAACTCTCCCAATGTATCGAACCATTGGCGTCGGTCGCGAATCTCTTGAACGGAAACCATCTTTTGATGCGTCTTTCGACTCAATGCATCGGCTACGACATTTGCCTTGCCGGGATGGTAGCGGATTCACAATCGTAGTCGCTAATTAGTTCCACCCAACGACGTTGCCTCATATTGAGGTCCTTCTGATTGAAAACGTGTTGGAGGCTCTTGTGGTCCGTGTAGACTATACATTGCGTGCCGTATAGATAGTGTCTCCAGATTTTCAAAGCAAAGACCACCGCTCCGAGCTCGAGATCGTGCGTCGTATAATTTACCTCGTGAACCTTCAATTGTCTCGAGGCATATGCGATGACCTTTCCCCGTTGCATGAGAACACAACCAAGGCCTTGTTTCGACGCATCGCAGTATACCGTGAAGTCGTCATTTCCCATCGGTAGCGTCAGAATAGGGGCATTGCACAACTTGTGCTTCAATGTCTCAAACGCCTCTTCTTGCTCGGCTTTCCACTCGAAAGGCTTGTTCTTCTGAGTCAAGGACGTGAGTGGCTTTGCGATTTTTGAGAAGTTGGCAATAAATCGCCGGTAATACCCGGCTAGGCCAAGAAACGATCGTACTTCCGTCGGAGTTGTGGGAGCACTCCAACTCTTTACGGCTTCGACCTTCGCAGGGTCGACGTGAATTCCTTGACTATTCACAACGTGCCCTAAGAACTGTACTTCTTCAAGCCAAAACTCACATTTCGAGAATTTCGCGTACAGTTGTTCCTTCTTCAACAGTTCGAGGATTTGACGGAGATGAAGTTCATGATCGGAGCGAGACTTGGAATAAATAAGAATGTCGTCAATGAAAACGATGACGAACTTGTCTAGGTATGGCTTGCACACCCGATTCATAAGATCCATGAAGACCGCTGGAGCATTGGTTAAGCCGAAAGGCATAACCATGAACTCGTAATGCCCATACCGGGTGCGGAATGCAGTCTTTGGGATATCGTCGTCGTGGACTCGCAGTTGATGATAACCCGAACGCAAGTCGATTTTTGAAAAGATTGCAGCTCCTTGAAGTTGGTCGAAAAGATCGTCGATACGAGGAAGAGGATACCGGTTCTTGATAGTCAACTTGTTGAGCTCCGGTAATGATACACATGCGGAAAGACCCATCTTTCTTCTTCACAAATAAGACAGGTGCACCCCAAGGAGAAGAACTAGGGCGGATAAACCCCTTCTCGGATAATTCCTGGAGTGGCTAGAGAGTTCTTGCATTTCCGATGGTGCGAGTCGGTAAGGTGATTTAGCCGCGGGGCTTGCTCCCGGAATCAAGTCGATTTTAAATTCTACTTCGCGTACGGGAGGTAACCCGCTAAGATCATCGGGAAAGACCTCAGGGAATTCTCGTACAACTGGAACATCTTTGAGTTCCTTCTCCTTGGTTTTGGGTTGACTACATAGGCCAAGAATGCCGGATAACTCTTACTTAGGCATTTCTGAGCCTTAGTACATGACATAAGCTTGAGTCCTTTGGAGGCCCGTTCACCGAACACCTTCAACGTGTCCCGGAGGGTAAGGGCATGCGAATGCACTTCTCGAAACAAATGATCTCGGCATGTTCTTAGATAACCAATCCATGCCAATAATGACGTCGAAACTCCCGAGTTTCATAGGAATAAGGTCGATAAGAAACTTATGGTCATCGAGACACAATAGACAATCGCGGATAACCACGCGACGGTGATGGGTTCTCCATCAGCAACTTCGACGGTGAGAGGTCTCTCTAGATTTGAGCGAGGTTTAGAAAGTGTCGGCTCGAACTCTAAGGAAACGAAACTTCTATCGGCGCCCGAATCAAATAATAGTATGCATAGGTGTCATTAATAAGAAACATACCTGTATAGGTTTTAAAGGCACTTAAGGACACAAGTAAGGAATTTTAAGAGAAATTCTACAGGGATAGGGTTGCAATTTTTACGTACCGTTCACCACCTCGTTGTTCGCCTGGCTTGGTTCGCGTTGATGTTGAAAGCACGTCCACGAGCTTGTGGAACATTGCCCACAAGACGAGGGCACTGGGGTCGGTAGTGACCTGGTTCTCCACAGTTGTAGCAGACCCGATTTGTTTCCGTCACTGCGTTCCCTAATGCTCGGCGACACGTTGCCACAAGGTGCCCGTACTTGCCACATAGTGTGCAGATGCGACATGGAAGATTGCCGGGTGGTGATACCTACACGTGTTACACATAGGTAGAGGGCCCGCATAAGCCTTGCCACGGGCACTTGTGCTGCTGGAGTAGCCCAGGTAGTACACTGTCTTTGGGGCGGTTTAGAAGCAGCCACGGCGTAGTTCCGTGCCGGTACAAACTTCCGTTTCTTGTTATCAGGCTTGACCTCCTTAACCTCCTCGGGGGTCGTCTTCTCAGTCTTCTTAGCACCCTTTGCAGACATGGTGCCCGCTCGGATGTGGTTCTCCGTCAATTGGGCAGTGATGGTGATAGCTTCTTCCAGAGTTGTGGGTCGGCTACCCACAACGGCATCCTGAATTTGAGGCGGCACACCCTTAATAAATTTTTCCACGTTTCGGGAACAGTATCCACCATGTGTGGCAGCAGTATGCTTAGTTCATGATGACGGGTAGAATACGCCAGATGGTTCCCGCCATCCTGTTTCAAATTCCAGAATTCCTCCTCCAGTTTCTGGATTTCACTCCTCGGGCAAAACTTGGCTATGGCTATGTTTTTGAATTCCTCCCAAGTTAAAGCCAAGATTGCATCGGGGCCTCGGTTCCTCTTTTCACTGTTCCACCATGTTAAGGCCCGTTGTTGTAGCATACTGGTGGCATACCTCACTTTGAGTGCTTCGGGGCACTCACAGTTGACGAAGGTGTTCTCCATCCCTTCAAACCACTCTAAGAGACCGGTGGCACCTTCCTTGCCACTATAACTGGGAGGCTTACATGAACTGAAATGCTTGAAGGTGCAAGACTGGGTGTTACGCCGTTGGTTTGCACTATTCTCCCCTTGACCATTGCTATTGTTCGTGACGTTTGCGATCATAGTGCTGCTGAGTTCAGCCACCATGGTCGGGATGACCGCAGCCATTTGCCGAGCAATCATGGCAGCAAGCTTACGGCCGGATCTTCCTCGGTTTCCGTGGAAGCGAGACATGCTGGAAAAATACAAATTGGGTTAGGATCGGTTAAAGGATAATATGGGTAGGCAATTAAGGTAAGGATCATGAATTATACGGAATGATTCCATTTGGTGACGCATCACCATTTGGAAACGTTGACACGTCAAGATGAATTGACCCATTCACCTCAGAAACTCGTGTATGTTGGTCATAGTTTATCACTCATCCCGGAAATCCCCAGGTAGCGTAACGGTTCCCTCAATGAGATTTATACGTATACGCTTGCCTTAGCCCGAGGGCCTTTTGCCAGAAAATCCAGAATACAGGTGTCTATGTACCACACTAGTTCTTTGGTTTATGAAATCAAAAATCTTGATGGGATATTTACAAGATTAGACATAAAGTCTAAAGAATTCCTATCAATAGATTCTACTTGGAGACGAGAATAAGTTTAAGAAATAGTAACTGTCGGGGAGAATTAACGTTTAAGATAAGTCTAGGGGAGACGGGTAACAATGTGTAATCATGTAGAAAGGCACCTATGCTAAGGCATCACATTGCACATAATAAGGCATAGCGTTAGGCAGCATGCAAACAATAAGTATGTATTCATAAGAATACTATTCTATAAGGATCATGCATGAACTATAGCCTAGGTCACCATTTCTAATAACCTAAATCCCTATAGTTATGGGCTCTGATACCAATCTGTCACACCCCAACCTTGACGGCGGAAACGTCGAGGTGTGAGGGTTAAGATTGTTCACAGCACATAACGCTATGTTAAAGTATAAAATGCCATTAGTCAGTTGTTTCAAACACCACATACATCAATGTCTCAAAATAAATCAAACAAACAAGAATTCAGTCGTCTTTATTAAGCCTAGGTCCGTGTTCTAGGTTTATGCAATCCTTCAATCATCGCTAAGCTTGCACATTACCTGAAACATGTTGAAAATAAAGTCAACTAACTAGTGGGTGAATTCTCATGGTTTTAAATAAAATAGTATACAAAATATGGCAATTCTAGTCAATGGTCACAAGATAGCAAGTATATAGAACATGCATAGTTACAATCAAGCCTCGACTGAATAATATGAATAAGCATGATTAGCTAAGTGTATTGGTTCCTAGTGCACAAGCATACGGCTCCTAGGAGTCGGCAATACATCGACTTTAGCACAAATAGGCTTGTCAGGCCCAAAGATCTAAGACTTCGCTAGGCTAGCATAGTTAATGATTGCACACGTATGTCACATCTCATATAATACTAAACATATCCAAACAACCACGACTATGTAAGAATTGCACGTGTGTAATAAGTATCAAAACGTGTATGTGTAAGTTTGTATAAGCAACATGTTTCACCCGAAAGATGTGCAATATAATCGTAAAGCGGGGCATAAGAACTCACTGTTTAATAAAGAAGACTTGTAGGTGAAATAAGAATAACCACGAATAAGATTTCCAAACAAACGTCACAACGCACCTAACCGAAATAAAGTAGCGCGTTATAATTGTTTGATGATTAATTGTAGGTCTAATATGATTTAATAATATTCGTATTTATTACAGGTAATAACGTGATCGGTTAAATGGAACAAATGGATTATACTTGGTATAATCAATTGTTGGCGCGTAAAAGAAATAATAAATAAAACTTGATTAAATTGTACGTTAAACCGATTTTTAAGGATGTATATAATAATTATAATGAGTGATTTAGCTATATAAGGGACTATATACAAATAATATATATATTTATAAGTATAAGTAATCAAACAATTTAATTGTTTGAATATACATATAAATATATACTAAAACAATTATAATGTTGTGTAAAATAATCAATATAAATGATTTAACATTAAAAACTATGTATAAATATATATATATATATATAAGTAACTAAACAATTAATTGTTTGAATGTATATATAAATATTATATATACTAAACAATTATAATATTGTATAATCATAAATATAAATGAGTTAGCTATTAAAAGAACTATGTATAAAATATATTATATATTATATATATATATAAGTAACTAAACAATAAATTGTTTAATTATATGTATATAAATATATATACTAAACAATTATAACATTGTATAATCATAATAAGTGATTTAATTACTAAAAGAACAATATATAAATATATAATATAGGGTAAATAACTAAACAATTTAATTATTTAAAAATATATATATATATTTACAGTATTATGTTTACTCATTTCTTTCGTATTTTTAAGACTAAAATAATGTATTTATAAATACTAAAGTATTTATAAAAAACAAATTAATTAGTCATAAAATAAATTAAACAACAGAAAAATAATCTGCATTTTATAAAATAAATTTAGAAATTTTCAGAATTTAAAAAGGTTTAATAAATAACAAGAAATAAAGAAAAGAAGAAAATCAAAAAAAAAGAAACAGGGAGGGGGGCTGCCCGGGGTCGAACCGGGGGCCTCCTTGTGTACATGGGACGGGGGAACCAGTGAACCAGGGCCGTGGCCTTGGTTCATTCTGGTTTGATTAGTTTTAAACCGAGATTCCTATGATTTCCCCAAATTCCACGAACCCTAGGTTCAACAGATCTCAATGGCCCTCGATTCGGTGTGTTAGACACCCAAATCATCATAGGGCTTCTGATCCTTTGGATCAAACGAGTGGAAAAAGGTTTCAATTACCTGTTTTGATTAAGCTTCGAGTGATTTCGAGATCGACTCAGCTTCGAGTGTTCGTGAATTGGGGCTTTGATTCGAGAGGTTTTCTGTTGAAATTGAGAGTTTAGTGAGTTAGGGGACTTCAAAATGATTCAGAATCCCTAACTTATAGCTTCGATTACAAGATTTCGGCTTAACAATTCGATTTGAAACCGCGTTCGAATTTACCTAAATTATCAGATTCGCGCTGTTATGAGCATGATTGGTGGGTTGATTTATTTGTTAAACCGGTAAAACTTGGGAATGATTGATTCGATTCAATTTTGGATTTTGGTAAGGTTTTGATTTCGAATTTTGTTAAGGTTAGACACGGTTTCGTTTTGGAAGGAGGAACAAGCGGGAAAACTCAATTTCGAGTGGGTTCGGGTTCGAAACCCATAGCCGAGAGTGTTGAACGGTTTAATTGGTCAAAAAATGAGGAAACAGTGGGGTTTTGGGGTCGCCGTAGCTCGGCCGGAGCTCCGGCCGATGGTTACCGGAAAAA